>JANHFP010004484.1:85503-99140 GCA_032468135.1 Calamaria suluensis | reverse complement strand
AGTTAAGTGGAGGCTTTATAAGGCAGATGATACGGATTGGCTTTTGCTGGGGTCAATTTGTTACATTCTTTCATAGCCACAGTTTTTTTTAATCCGAGCCTTGTGATAAGACTTTAATTTGCCTCTGGACTGCAGCCATATCTCATGCTGGCAAAAGATTTACGTTTGCTTTTCAAGGAAGTGAGTTCAACTTCAAAATAAAGGCGAATTACTTTGGACACGTAACCTATGTTTGTTTGAGGTGATTTCTGCTAATTGGTTTGTGCGGGATCATTACAGAGTCTCCTCCTAGCACGGAGTACTTTTTCCTCTCCCTGTCCTAACCGAAAGCCCTATTGTGGAGCTGACCAGTGACAGGGAGACACAGCAGGGGGATGAAAGAGCCACATGCGGCTCCAGAGCTGCAGGTTGCTTACCCCTGAAGTAGAACAAGGGTCTATGACCCGCAGGTTGCAACCCAGTATCGGGCCAGGGCCTGTTTGGAACTGGGTGGTGTGAGAGGCCAACATGCACAGTGGGCACAGCTCCACTTGGTGGACTGGTTCCCCCCTCCCCCTCCCCCAAACTGCCAGGCTGCAAAGGTAGCAGATCACTGGACTTAAATACCTCCAAGGTTCCTTCCAGCCCTATGATCCTGTATGTACGTCCATGTGCTTCCATGTACCAAGGGACTAGTTGATGCTCTTTAGCAGACATATGAATGAATATGTCACCCCCACCCCATCTAACAAAAGTATTCCTCAAGTTATGGCCACAGTTGGGACCACGATTTTCAGTTGCAAAGACTTTATGACTTTTTTCCCCCACAGTTAAACTGTCTACTGTGGACCTTTCACGTTTCTTAAGAGGTCCTTAAGGGGGCGTGCATGAGTGCCCCAGCGTGCCAACCGTCCCTGTCCTACTGTTCCCACCCATTTGTAATCATCCCATGCGTTTATGGCTATGTTTTGCCTATTTATATCTTTAATTGTGCCAATTTTTCTGCCAATGTCTATGTTTATACTGTTACTTGTTTCCTTGTACTTGTTGACAAATTAAATAAATAAAATAAAATAAAATAAATAGGGTGGGGGCTATTAAGAGTGAGTCTGTTTGCTGCCTAAAAACATGTTTTTCCATCCAGGGAAATATTCTGCCTTTTTAATATTTCCTAAAATACTTCATTCTCCTGGGAGAGGGGTGAGTGCTAACCTCCTGCAGAGATAACAGAAGACAATGTTTCTTCTTCCCAAGGAGAGCTGTCCTTGGAAGCTGTTCATGAAGAGGGAGTACTGTCTTCTTCACTGAAGGAAGGGAAACCCTCTAAACCAGCATTTCTCAAACTTAGCAGGCATGTGGCATGAATGTAAGCAGTATTCTGGCTGGGGAATTCGGACAGTTTAAAGTCCACACTTCTTAAAGTTGCTGAGGTTGAGAATAACTGTTCTGCACAGCGGGAAGTGCCTCGCTTTGGGCTGTCACCTTGGAAAGAATTGCTTCATGACCCCACGGGGGAAGAGAATGCACCTCTCTTGGCAAAGAAAGAGTTCCTCTCCTCTGTGTGTGCCAGCACTGCCTGTGTAGGTTTGCATGTTCCTGTGCCAGTACAAAACGGGGAATAGCATGTGCCCCACAACTCCCACAGGAAAGCTGTGCAACTACTAATCTGCCAACCACCCTTTCTAAATTTGAATCTGGCACTGGATGACGTTGGCTATCAGCAGGCGTGAATCTCCTCTTCGCTTGCTGCTGTTGGCGACAAAATTGGTCTTTTGGGGAGCGTCTTTTCCGCTGGATCCAGCCAGCAAACTCTCAGGGGTCAAGAGGCTTCTGCCTATGAAACCTAATGAGGAAGCAGCCTCCTGAGAGAGTGGCTGGGCTGGAGGCAACAAGTGACACATGCTGAATGGCATGCCTGGCTTGATTCTAATCAGTAGAACAGCCACACAAAGTCCTGGATGGCAGATGTCTTGTTCAGACTCTGAGTAGGAGCTGCATCCGTATGGAGGTGGGTGAGGAAAAACCCAGGTACAGTAACACATAAGGGTAAGAGATTTCAGTGGGATGGGGGAGATTTATTGGAGATCTGAGAGAACACATTTCTCATTGTAAATTCATGCAGGCTTCCTATTGGAAGGAGCCTTGCTGGGGCACCTTCCTCCATTTTGTCCATGAATATGCATGAGGCTTTGTTTGTGATAAGCCATGCCTGTGCTTCTGTATGCAGGTGTAGGTGCATATGTGCCAAACCCCTCACAATGAAAGGGTTTAAACAGCATGGTTTCACTTTGGCGCATGAACAATGCCCTTGAATACTATAAAAAAAGTCAAAAACTCGTGAAACATTTAAATGATTTAGCATATCAAAACTCAGTAACAACTATTGCTGATCCTGTCTTAAAATCATATAAATAGATCATGAGATATGATATATTTATATCATGAGATATAATTTGATATTACCGTATGTAATTATAATATTCTATAAAGGGACTTTTGGTTTGCTTGTAATTTATTACATTGCTTTTATATTAAGAGCACCCAGAGTTCTTTGGAGTTGGATGGTGAAATCAATCAATCAAACTAGAATGATTTGATTTTTTGTTCTTTTAATTGTGGGGTTAATACATGAATTTACAGAAATTCTATCCCTTTCCTCTCCCCCCCTTATTATTTTCCTCAGACACATATTGTATGGTTTTAAACTTTCCCTTTTCATCAGATTCCCATTGCTGACTTCCATTGATAGCTTAAGCAACCTACAGTTCCATCTGCTGTGCTCTGTCATTCTTCCCCATCATTTGAACATGATGTTTGTAGTTCTGACTAGCAATTTTTATTGTGAAATGGAGAGTGGACACTTCTTTTGTGGATCCAATGAGATCTTTCAATCCTCCTAGTCACTATATTGGTGGCCAGACTACATGCGATGACCCAGGGCATGGCATGAATGTAGCATAACCAGATAATCACAAGGCTTTTATTTAAACCCAACAGTGTTCCCCAAAGTTCTGGTTAACTCTTTGCCTGTAAAAATAGAGTTGTTCCACAGACCTGAACAAGTTTGTTGCCGGCAAGACTTCAGTCCAATTTGCAGTTGATAAGATTACCAGAAAAAATGAATTCTTTGACTAGGAACTACTACGAGCTTGGGAGGAGATCAAAGTCTTTGGAAGGAAGCCAGGAACCACGACAGATATCCGACGAAGGTAAAGTTTGTTTCTGACAGCCTGCCTCCTCAAAATGTGCTTCTTATAACCTTTCCTCCACAGCTATGCCTGATTATGGGTAATCAGGACTGCTTCCTTCTGAGGAGAACTCGCTGCTCTTTCCTCCTTTCTTGAGTACGCTGCCTAGGATGGGGAGGGGGTGGCCCTGGGTCTTTGTCTGAACTTCTCTCTGGTTCTAACTCTACCCCACTCTGCCCAGCCTGGTCTTGCCCTTCCCCATCCTCCTCCATAGCCACTGGATCTATGGTCTCGCTCTCTGCCAGCTGTTCCTCTTCCCCTTCAGAGTCGGATGCTGACAGAGGCATGACATTACATGTCTGAATGTTTTCTAGTATGATCCCATTCCAGTCAGTTTTAGAGGAAGATCATGAAAAAAATAAAAATCCAAATAAATAAATAAATAAATAAATGAAGAAGTGCTCATCACGTTGTTGTTGAAAAGCATATTTAAATGATCTTTTCTGGGAGTAACTGTCCAGTTGGTTGTTGAGCTAATTCTCCTTGGTGCTGTTAGGAGGTCTGCTGTCACCAGGCCTGTCTTTGGGCAAAGAAAATACAATGCAGCAACTGCTGCACATATTTACTCCTAAATAGCTAGAGAGCAAGAACAATTCCATAACATCCCTATAAAACTTTGCTTGCAGAATTATAACATGTCATTCTGTTATTCCTCCTCCTGTGACTAGAAATGGACTAAAATGGTAGGGTTCACATGAAGTGGGAAGGCCTATTTTGAGGGGAGTGAACTGGGAAAGAGTGGCATCTTTATCTCTATCTCTTGCTAAATGACACCGAATGCACTTGTGAAAAGCATGCTGAGCACCTGACCATCTAATCAAATTAGAGGCACCATTATAGTAGACAAGTGTTTATTTTGCTAATAGCTGTTCTGATTCATAGCCTTGGGTTCCATCCAGGTATGCAAATGGCTTGAATGTCTAGCATGCAGTAAAAAGCCAAGTAAGTTCTTACCAGCTTCATTTCAGGGGATCTTTTCATCTGATCCATATCTATTGAATATGTTATGGTAGTGTGAAGGTTTGACTGTTGTAACTACTGTAAATGCAGCTACCATTGGTAACTTATCTCATCCCATTGATATTTGGATCTGTACCAAATATTTTTTCTGTCTTACAAGATTTGTCCCAAATATTAACAACACAAGTTCAGAACTATCCATATTAAACAGCAGTGTCATTAATGGATTAATTAGTACTATAATATGAGTTTATGGGAAGGTGTAGTTCAGAGATAGGAGAATGTCCATTGAGATTGGAACAGTATAATTTTTTGAGTCCATTTGTATGAACATTGTCCTTTTCCTGACAGGGATGGAGCATATTAGTTATGTTTTTAATGTTTCCTATCATATCCATAATATAGATAGGAAGACTAGTTTTCAATATGGGCTGCTAGTATTTAAAGCAGATATACTTGCAATAAAACACAATCTGAGAGAAATCCCTTGGCAATAAGGGATAATTTACTTTCTTAGCACATTTTGGCTTCAAAACAACCACAAACACATACAGTTGTATAAAGTAGTGCTAAACAGGACAAAAAAGGACCCCTTTTGATTTAGAAGGAAGCATCAGGTTACCAAGGAGACCTAGCAACTCACAAGGACAAGTCATAGTACATTTCTCATCCTAACAATTCCAACCATAACAAAGAAGTCAGATTACAGATGAAAACCTTGCTTGTACTTAGTTTTTTAAAAATATGGAAGTCTCACCGAATTTTTTAGCTTCACCCTTGTTGCTAGGTAACTTCATATATTCTATCCAAGTGACTATATATTTCCTTAACTGTATTTTATACGTATTCAAGGTTTTTTTTTTAAAAAAATGTAACCTATAATGTACTCTTGATCCTTAGGGTCTGGTGACTTGCTGTACCAATAAATAAAATGATAGATCCTCCCTGGTTGTTTTGGTATGATGGTTGGGTAGCCAAGAACTACCATAATTCTTTGCCGGTTGAGTTATGAAACAGCCTTTTGAGCCACTGGTGTTTCTGTACCTTCCCTGCTGCTGGTGGAATGTGGTCTGGATGGCTTTGGTTTTCTTTTTGGTAACTAGTGTGAACTTTGATCTAATCTGTGCATTTATCTGTGCATCTAATCCATACACCTGGACTGACTTCATCTGCAATGTTTACTGCCAATTTTGCTAGAATGCAGTGACTAGTGTTTTCAAGCTTGACTTTTAAAACTTTTTATTTTTGTGTGTTACTGTTAACTCATTTGGGACTCCCAAGAGGTTGAGCGATCTCACATACGAAGGAAAACTCTACTAAGGCAGTCCCTCACGTTCAGGTGTTTCTAGGAGTCAGAGATTAAGCTAAAGCACCTTGTAAATCATATCAAGTTCTTTTATTCTGTTTTCCACAGAAATACCTTGTAGGGCAACTTGCCATACGGAATCACAATACATGAGGTGTTACACTGAAATACTACAAGTTCTCACAGAGCACAGCAGGACACACACATCATTTACAATGTTCAGATAAAGGTCATTGCACTTAACAACTGTAAACTTCTTCTTTTGTTTGATGGGTTGTTGGTTCTATAGTACAGAACACTGCCACCTCCAAAATAATACCAAAAGAGAAGAAAGAAAAATAATTCGAAACTGAAGGCAGGAGGAGAGCATGGACGGTACATGTCATGGGACAGCCACAACTGCTTTATGGGAGTCTGCTATGCTTTGCAAGAAGGAAAACAGTTCAGAAAAGTTAATTACAAACACCAGGCTTTGTTTGTTGAATTTGTTTTTCTACACAAAAGCAAGAGTTGGCAGGTGCGCTGGTCATTGAGATGGAGCCCCCACAAAAGGGAGCTGTGAGTTGATTGTTTTCTTGGGGGGGTTGTTGTATTTCTTCATACCATGAGGGACTTTTTATTTTACAGACTGTACAGGTATTTACAATGGAAGGGGGGGCAAGGGAGATTGTAGCAGCCACTGTTGAGAAAAACCAATAGGGAACACAAATTCAGTCTAGAGTTCTGAAGAAGCATCCTCAGATTATATGCACTTGTCATTGCTGGGAGCCTAAGAAAAAGAGGTCTGGGTGGCTGGAAAGAAACTGGGTGGAAAAAAAAGGCTTGTCCTTGCCAGATAGCTCGGTCTCTCCATTTGGAACCAAATTCCTCTTCTCAGAATTCAATGTGTGAGTGAGTGAACAAATCAGTTTGCTATTCTAGTTGAAATAACTTCCCAGAATGTATTAAATTTATCCTGAACATATGTTAAATAAACTCTATATGTAAACCACACATGAGGAAGTTCTAGGAATACCAGTTTTAGTCCTCCTGCTAGAAATTATTTCCAGCCTGCCCATTATTAAAATAATTGAAATATGCAGGTAGTTTTGCACTTACTGCAAGCCTAGAATGAAGCACTGACATTAAACTAGATGTCTGGGGTGAAATCTCTGCCACCAAGGCAGGTGTGCATTCCATGGAATTCATTTAATGCTTTCCTGAGCTTTTTTTTTTTTTTTACTGTGGTAGAACAAAAGATAGGCTTCTTGTCTAAATCCTGTATTTTTGCTAGAAAAATAACCAATTCAGCAATGCTGGAAACTTACTGAAACACAATTAAATGTAAAAATCTAGCCTTTGTTTTCCTAGGTCTAACCAACTACATAAACAAATGACTGTTCTTCTATGCAGGAATTCACATTAAATACAATGGATTGTATTCCTCTGGCAAAAGGACTTCTGCGGATGGAGAGTTTCAAAGATAGGAAAAAAATATTGTAGCTCAGGTGGAGGAACTGTGGGTTCCTTGGTGCTCTCTGAGTTTGGCTATTCCCTTGCAAACATTTCACTACCAAACTAGGTAACACTGGCGCACCAAATTCAGAAAGCACCGAGGAACCCACTGTTTTAAATGCTGCACCTGACACTAACCAAACTAGTTAACCACCTTTTAACTTAGTGCATTATGAAAGGCATGTGGTTATCTTATTGCACATTGTATTGCACAAATACAAACAATTGGTTGATTATAAGTACAATTGTGGAGCAACACACAGCCAAGGAGTTTTTCCACCAAGTCCTGCTTCTTAGGAAATGACTAGCTTAACTTTAGAGGTTTCACGCTCATTCAAACTACAGTCACGCAGCCAATATGTATGCAGCCTGACTTAGAAGCTGAATTCTGTGGTCAGTATCTGCTGAATAACCACAGATATACCTCCCTACTTGCCCTTACAAAGGGCTACTAAAGGCAGAATCCTTGCCCTAACAGAGATCTGATACAACCGTACTTGTTTCCATGGTCCATGCAGCTGATAGATTTTCAGCCTGCCTTGTTTCACTTCAATCTACAGAGCCAGTAGGCATTTGTAAACCTTCCCCATGAATCTAGGAAACCAGAATCATGGGCAAATGAATATATACTCTAACATACATAAGGAGACTATGCTTTGAGCTTATAGTAACCATGGAAGACTTTTGTTAGAAAGCTGCTTACAAAATATCAAATTAGTGCTTTTATATGATGAAATATATCACATTATATGTCAGTTGTCCAAAAAAGTCTTAAAATAATAAGGCTTATTAAAACAACACACACTTACCTAAGGATCACATCATACACTTTTTTTCAGTGTATAACTAAGGTGTTTTAAGTGCACGCAGAGGCAAAGCATGAGTATATGAAACATTCTGACGTACATTTGCATTAGACAGGAATTTTAGTCAAGCAGCTGGGATCAACTGTTGATTGTGCAGACCATTATTGATTGTGCAAACCTGATACCTGGATGGTATCACTTTGGCTAACATGAAATTACTCACTGGCCTACCAGCTCCCTTTGCTACATCTTATTTCAATCTCTGTGGGAAAAGGATACCTCTAAAATATCTATGTCAGCAGTGCTCCTGGAAAAAAATGCCTTCCTGCACAGTGTGATTCAGGGCTTATTGATGTATTTGTAGCATTATACAGAGGTGACATTCAGGTCCTGTAGCATCCTTGCCAAGTGCATTGCCAAACAGGAACACAATCTATATTTTCTGTATCAAAAGATTATAAACTTTCCACACATTGAAGAATCTAACTTGTAATATATATATATATATATATATATATTAGCTTCCTCTTGCCCCACTCCATTTCCCACTATAAAAAAAGGCATACATTTTTGGTTCCAGTTTTTGCATGGTATCCTGGCTTTCAATCAAGCCCTACAGGGGGGCAAATAGCTCTGCCATCACTGCATTAAGGGCCTGGTGGGAACATGTGGGATTGCTTCAGCTTTGGCACTGCATTTACTCCAGTCTTGAACTAACCACCTGCTTCCACATTTTCAGAGTTTCAGAAAGGTAGGTTGAGTAGTTCTATATATATGTATTAACAGTCATTAGTTGCACCTTTGCTCTCCAAGT
The DNA here is from genome assembly GCA_032468135.1 of Calamaria suluensis. Classification (NCBI taxonomy): domain Eukaryota; kingdom Metazoa; phylum Chordata; class Lepidosauria; order Squamata; family Calamariidae; genus Calamaria; species Calamaria suluensis. The sequence goes on along the minus strand of JANHFP010004484.1, from coordinate 90,533 downwards.
TCAGAATGCAGAAAAGAGGAATTAGGTAGAGTTGATGTGTTAATTAATGACAGACCTGTTCAGTCTCCCTTGCTATGTTCGTAAATGTATTTCATTCGTGGGATACTTTTCTAGGCTGCAATTCTTGAACACTTAGGATTTTCATTTACATTTTGGACAGGAGGAATGTGCATTAGGTTTGGGACATGCCAAGAAGCCCCTAGGGGCCTAGGCAGTTGCAGGAGAGGAAGCGTCAAAGGGGCCCAGAGTGAGCGTAATTAAATGCAGAAAATCTAGCGTAATGTTCTGTGGAATAATTACTCTTCATGGTATCATCGGTAGGGCTCCAATAACAACAAGTGCATAAATCTGTAATGGCATTCAGTATAGAAGACGAACCAACTGGAAGAAAGAAAAAAAAATAAGAATTTCAAGCAAAGAACGGACGGCAAGCATTCTAAGTAGATGAAACCGTGCAGAGAAGTAGCAAGCCATGCAGACAGAGACAGTCACTGGCTCTATGGCTACCCTTTGGCAAAAGTGTCCCTTGAACGGGTCAAGCATGCCACTAAATTGGAAACTCCATACACACAGGTAGTCTGATATAAAGATATCTATCCAGGTTCTCGATAGCATGTTTGCAATTAAATCCTTATACACACAAAACACTGAACTTATTAAATATTAACAGTTGTCTTTAAAATTTTTGTAGTTTCATTGCATAGAACATTAGACATGAGAATCGTTTTGCGGTTTAACCCATGGTGAATGGAAGCTCCGATGGGTCACGCCAACGAACTGTTGTTCTTGATAACATGCTCAGCGTGGATGAAAGACGGGTAGGAAACAGCACAAACAAATGGGAACTGGAGCATCTGTACATTTACTGGATTATTATTATTTTTTTTAACAGCGACAGAAAGTAAAAAAGGAAATAAATACCAAAGGAGCTGTTTCACAGGGTATTTTCTTTCGGCTCTTGCCGTTTTACAGTGCAAAGAGCTCCAAGCGGGCAAGTTTACCAACGCGCCGTTCCAAGCAGCTCCTCCATCTTTCTGAGCATGCCCACTCTGAGAATGGCTTAAGAAGGACTTGAATTGCACAGTAGGATAAAGGAGGATGGCAGAGGCAAGCTCTCCCCATCACACTGGATTGTGCTCTTGATAGCCTTCTGTACTCTATTGCTTCTGCCGACAACAGCCCAGATGCTAACTCAGTACAAAGTTAAGAGATTAATGTCGTATGATACTAGGCAAAAGAAAAGGGGGGAAAAAAAACATAAAAGGAACCTCACAAAAAAAATAATAAACCAAGCCCCCAGTTTCTGGGCGCCGATGAGGTATACATGTAAATAAAAGTGGAATGATTAAGGCTGTTTTTTTTTTTAATAATAATAATAATAAAAAAAATCCCAGGCATACATAAAACAATGCACAACGTTAACAATGAAAAGCACTGCCATTTGAATGCTTTACAATGGCTTCAGGATGGCTTTGGGTGGCTGATAAGACATGCCTGGCCAGCATATGTGTCAGTCAATAGTCAGCCAGTCCGCACTGCCTTTCAGTCCTATGGCCTCTTAACTCAGTAGTGAAACAGTGTTAGGTCCTAGTCAGAGTTCCCTTCGTACCAGGCTTTCCATTGCAGGGGTGATGAAAGGGAACAAACACTGGAGGGGATTGGGGGTGGGTGTTTGATGGGGCAAACTGGAATGTGAAGGAGAATGGAGCATCCAGCTCCCAGCCCTCAGTTCAAGCACATTTTGAAGAATGGGAAAAACCTATGAAGAACTAGAGTCAGAATTCAGTAACTTTGTGTATAATCCTAAGAGAAGGCCATGGTTCCCAAAATCAGATGCTAGGCACAAATGGAACTACAGTCATAGGTAGTTTCTGGAGTCCCAAACATCTCAAGTGACAGAAAAGTGGCATGCCTGTGTGACCAGCCCCTGTTCTCTAATTGCACCTTCTGACGTACATCTTCTCAGTCTAAGAAACTGCTTTCAACCCTTGAGGCTTGCAGAACACGGATTGACAACAGTGGCTTTGAAAGTCCTTTGTGACCGTTGGCTCAGGCATCCTCAAAAAGCATCTTATGACATCCACAGGGATAAATCTGTATGAATAGCTCTTCTGTTTCATCCTCTGAGCCTAGTGGTTTTCCATGGTTTCAAAAGCTTGATAAAACAAAACAAAACAAAAATCACAGAAATATATTTATAATACTTCAAGAACTGGGGGAACAGAGTCCCCAAGAATAACTACCAAAAAAGCTACAGGATGCATCTTTTATTGTATACGTAATGACAAGTGAATAATAACCCAAAGAGTGGAGGAGCTCATCCAATCTTCCACATCTTCTTCCAGAGGTATTGGACAATGTCTTGGACATTAATTGCAGAAGTACAAATATTGTGTTGTCGGGGAACTGACCAATCAGGCATTGGTCCAGATAGAATTGCAAGTCAACTAAGTAGACCGAAAGGAGGAAGGGGTGGACATCTGAGAGATTTCTTAAGCTGGCTTCATTTCCAGCTTGTCAATGCCTTAAAGCTGTACTGTAGAAAAACTCTGAATTTATTTCTTTTATATATTTTTAAAATGCATTTCTAGAGATGCCTGACTACAGAATGACGCTCCCACAAATTAAAAAAGGCAAGAAATATTACAGAATCAGGCAAGAATAATAATTTCCTAGAGGGAACAATAAAAACTGTCTTCCAACTGAAAGAAGCCCAACAATCAACCAAGCCAAGGCCTGGAGGGAAAGCCAAGGCTCATTTAAAGGCGGGAAGGAGAGGGCAATTTGAACTTTGGATGTTGTCACAGAGGGCTGGTGCTGAGGCACAGATAAGTCCCCTTCTATTTCATACAATCTGATTCTAGGGCTCAATACACACAATCAAATCTGCACAGCCCTGATATGTACTATTAGAGCTCTGGGTTAATTTCTGTAATGTTGTTCAGCACCCAATATTTAAATAATGCAACAGTTAAGAGCGCCAAGAGATTCTCTTAATGCAAAATAGCATAATCTTATGTAACACAGGCAAGTTACCTTCAGCTATGCTGGAAATCATATCATTGGGTTAAAAACCGCCACCACCAATCTTTTCTTTTAATAGAATAGAATAATAGAATAGAGTATAATAGAATAATAGAATAGAATAATAGAATAGCATAGCATAGAATAATAGAATAGAATAGAGTAGAATAATAGAATAGAATAGAATAATAGAATAGAACAGAACAATAGAATAGACTAATAGAATAGAATAGAAAATAGAATAGAATATAATAGCATAGAATAATAGAATAGCATAGAATAATAGAATAGCATAGAATAGAACAGAATAATAGAATAGAATAATAGAATAGAATGGAATGGAATGGAATGGAATAGAATCTTAGATTTAAATAGATTTAATCTCCTAGGAATTGTCTCTCAGTCACTTTTGATGAAACTCAACTATTGATCACATTTCTACTCCTGGTACATCGTGGCAGATGTCGAAACAGAGGCAAATAGATGATACTCACTATTATACCCAGAGTTCAGAGCGGCAAATGAATTCCAGTGGATTCTTCATAGGTTTTTCCAGTGCAAGGATGAGATTTCACTTGTTTCCCCAAATGCCTGCTGAACCAGTGATGAGACACACCAGAAAAAGAAACAGCTGTTGGTAAAGAGAAAGAACTTTTTTTAAAAAAAGGGAAACAGAAATGAAAATAAAGGGATACTCAGATTAAGCAGCAATAGGATGACCTGATTCAGGGCACATGGCAATTTAAGGTCACTGATGGGAAAATAATTATTTCAAGTAATAAATAAGACATTTCTGGGCTCTGGCATTTCAGAGCATTGACCTGGCCCTGGTAGTTACGGATAAGGACATTGTGGATGGTGCACGGAGGACCCAGGATGACTCACCGAATATTGTACTCTCACCAAAACGATGTGAATTTCTTGCCAAAAGCTGATACGGCTGTTGGAGTAAAGGAAAGACAAATCAGTGCCTAAAACCATCTGACACATTATAAGGTTGAGTCTGAAGCTCTATATACTTTTAACCAGATCTTCAGGGTCCCCCCCCCCCCCTAAAATATTTATGCAAGACCTGTTGGCATCCATAAAGCACAGGAAGGGCAGTTTATAGTAATATCAGTGCAATTAAAAAAAATAAAAGACACAACACAGTGAAAACAATTAATGAAACAAAAATTCTGGTGGAATTAGACTGTTGAATGGAAATAGCTCTTTTCCAGCTCATGTCATGCTCCTTCTTAGTAGCAATCTCCATGCTCCAAAGTGCCTTGCTTCTTCTGGGCCTCCAGGAAAGCTATGAAGGGGTAGTTATTTTGCAGGAAGTTCGGGTAATATGGTGGATAAGAGAGCTTCCTTTAGTTAACCAGGAATGCTGGGCTGCAGTGATATCTTTTAAGGTGCTTTCTTTGAATTGTACTTACTTTGTTTGATTGGAACCACCACGAGACTAAGAAAATAGGACATAAAAGGCTGTTTAAACAAAACATATAACTAAATAAATGACACAAATGATACTCTTTTGGGGGAAGAATTAAACAACAAGGTGTTGCTACCCAAGAAGTCACTAGCATTTGTACCAGAGAATGATAGACCATCCTACTGAGTAGGAGTTCCCCCAAAAAGGCAGTGATGGTCCTGTTCTGGTACTAAAACCCTGTCCCCAAACAGTGTATGGCAGGGCTCCTCAATTCACGGTCTCAGACTGGGCGTGGCTAGGAGGTCATTTGATTAGATGGACGTGGCCAATTTAGCAGTCCTTTAAACAAGGCACACAAATTAAACTTTCATTTGTTTTGCTCCTGGGGGTGTTTTATTTGCTTTTGTTTGCCTTTTCTTTTTACTAGATTGTTTTTTCAGTTGTTTATGAGTCTAGTGGTCCACTTCAGGGAACTCAGTTTTGCAACAATTCTTCTCAGCCCCAAGGAACCTACAATTGCACTGACTACCGGTTGCATACCGGGTTCGCTTTAAGGTCTTAATTATGGTCTTTAAGGCGACCCATAGCA
>JANHFP010004484.1:65270-75382 GCA_032468135.1 Calamaria suluensis | reverse complement strand
CCCTCTCTGTGTGTACGCACCGGTCGCGAGGAGGTCACTGGCAAGATGCGGTCTTGTAGATAACCTGGCCCAATGCTTTTACCAGGTAAAAGGACCTGACAATAACTTCAGTCATTGTACCATGCAGAATGAGAGAATAGATAACAACAACACTGTTTCTGCCTCCCTACAAATGACAAACGTCCGTATTTATCTCCTGGTTTTAGCAATGCCCCTCATTGTGTAGATGCATTGTACCCAGACACACAACAGAAAGGAGGATAAACTGCCATAATTCCTGAATCTCTTACAATAACAGACCCAGGAACTGAATATGGCTTGAATGGGGTAGAGCATTCCAATCGTGTTAGCATTTTTTGTTCTCAGTATGCAATTTTAGGCCAACCTATAGTGTCAAAAAAAACCCAACAAGCTGTCCTTAAGGTAGACACAAGATTGTTAATTCAGATATCTTGTGTGTCAGATGTCAATCAGAAGCAAAGGTGCTGCGCGTTTAAAGCAGAACTTCCACAATAGCTCAGGATAAGTTGCGATATTGAGAAGTCAAATGAATCTGCCAAGAATTTAAGCCTGCATCGTTTGTAAAACGTGTCACCTCTATTTTGTGTGTACATATGATCTATTATAGCATATCATGGAGTGTTGAACTCCAATGGAAGGAGTGGGAAAAGATTATGAGCAGGCATGGGGATTTTTTTTAAAGAAGAGAATTCCAGAAATCCACAGGGAAGACAGGCTTACCTAGGATCATTAGCCCTAATTACTGAATATTTAGTAATCTCTAGTTAAACAGAGAAAGAATGGGCAGCTTGCTTGTATATTTCACCAAGAGGAATCTGGCATTTCATGTTGGTAATGGGCTACATGAATTGGATTCAGAACATTCTTATTGTGATTGATTTCACAACTATTATTAAAATAATGCCACCTCTTTGCCATTTTATGAAATATGTATAGCCCTCCACTACTCTTGTTGCTGAGATCATATGTGTGTTTAACAGATTGGTGAAATGTTGTTTGGGAAATCAGGGATTTTAGGATTCTGAGGATACAAAAAAGAAAGAAGTGGTTGGGAGCAAATAGGAAGCAGAAAAATATAAATTTTACATTTCTTTGGCACAATTGTAAATTAGCTCTGCCTATTATATCAAGACACTGCAGATACTGGTACTAACATTATATACACAAGTAGGAGATTCAGTTTGAATAAGAACGCAGATGTAATTTGCCAGAATTCAGTTGTAATTTGAAGGTAGTCTTTTAAAATAAACATCACTTTACAATTAATCAAATTGAAATATTTTGGTGTACTTGCTGGGTATGATGTTCCACAAAAAGAATGTTCCATGGTGTGAAATTATGATGTAAATAAAGATATTTAGTGAAGAAGGTTCATATATTATTTATTATATAAAGTATCACTTCAGCTCAGGGTTCAGTTGTCATGATAAATATCCTAAATACTGTACTGTTCAGGCTTTATTTGAAGATGTCTAGAATGGAGAACCCACCACCTTCCTAGAGCCTTCATTTTATCATCAAACTACTTTTATCATTAAGATCCCCCCCCTTTATCCTTTAGGGGTTGTGAACTACTTCTGGCTGTGATTCTCAAAGGCAACTGTGGATTTCATCCCCTCAGATAATTTTCTATCAATGATAAACAAGCATGTTTCTTCCATCTCTTCTCACAGGACTTCCTTCATCTGAGTCCTCTCCCTCCCCCCCCCTCTTTTTTTTTTTTGGCTCCTGCTCTAATTTGCCTAACAACTTCTTAAACAGTGGGATCCAAAGCAGAAGTTGAGGCTGGAACTTGCCAGCACAGAACATAATATAAATATTACTTTTCAGGGATGTAGAGGCTACTGTTCTATTGGGGCAGACCTGTTAATTGCCTTTTAGCAACTGTGGCAAAAATCCAAAATCTTTCTCAGCCTCAGAGTTGAAAACATTACAGCACTACCTGCGCCCACAAGCATTGCTGAGATGCGTTTTCAGATCTCTCGGTCATGGTCTCATACATACAAACGTCTAGTTCAGTGATGGCGAACCTTTTTGCCATCGAGTGCCAAAAGCATGGGGAGCGCAGTGGGAGGGGGTCACCTGTGTGCCCACACCCATAATTCCATGCACCACCCATGCATGTGCCCCTCCCCACTTTTGGCATGGTAGGGCTGTTTTTTGCTCTCCACTGGCTCCAGGGCTTCTCTAGGAGTCTTGGGCGGGCAAAAACGGACTTCCCCACCTCCCAGAGCTCCAAAAATGGCCCGTTTCCTGATGTCCAGAGCTGTGTTCGCTTGCCAGTCAATATGGCTCCACATGCCACAGGTTCGCCATCACTGGTCTAGTTCTTTGCGTTTTCCTTTCACACAGAGAACATTTCCCCCTTTTAAAGGGGATTGCTATTGTAGCACAGGAGTCATGTTGCGGAATGTGTTTGCTTTCAAACCCTTATTCTAAAAGCAATCATTGAAGGTCATTTGCAAATTGCATCTTGCACCAGTCTTGATTAGTGGTTAAAAAGCTAAATTATTCCTCAAGTAGAGATTGGCTCCTGGTGATTAGATCCATACAGTTTTCTTACTGTTAGAAATGTTATTAAAAATTACTTGCCACGACCTTCTTGCATGATTTATTTTTCTTTCTAGTCTAGCTGGCATCCCTGTAATTCCTATCCAAATGCAGCAGTAACAGTAACCCTACAGATGAGCAAACGTCTACTAGGTTCTGACACCGGCAGAGGCTTCAAAGCTTGAAAAATGCACCTCTGTAAACATTATACTGTCAACCTTCATTTTAGGAATAGTGCAATTTTTTTTTTGCAAAAGCCCTTACTCTACTTAATTCATCTGGAAAACCCTGGAAGAGTGATGCTTTCAAGGCTGTAGCAAACAAGAAGCAATCTGAAGCTGTAGGTTTCCCCACATGACATATAACTGAATAAACAAAGGACTGGAACAGGGAAAATCTGCTATAGATTCAATTGCTATTCATCATGTGAAACAGCTGGAAAAACTGCACACACAGCAGGTTAGAGCAAACCTCCCTATTCCCTATACACACACACACACATACCTCTTCAGCAAGATGCTTTAGCACTATAATTTAGTTTTTTTATAGCAAGACAAAAGATGAGAGCTCTCTGTGAAATGTCTGGAAGGGAGGGAGGAAGGAAGGAAGGAAAGAAAGAAAGAAAGAAAGAAAGAAAGAAAGAAAGAAAGAAAGAAAGAAAGAAAGAAAGAAAGAAAGAAAGAAAGATCTGGCAAATATGTTTACATTGCAATCAAAAGAAGCTTTGTTTCTCTTTAAATATAAATAGCTTTTTGACAGGCTATGGATTTTGGCTTCACTGGTCCACAATGTAAACTGTCAGTGCTGTTTCCCAAGAATCTGTGGTATCTCAAGTCTGTTTGACATAATAATACCACCAATACAGTAGCTACTTATGATGGGCTTGGATTTTTTTGGGGTGGGTGGAAGGGCCCTCTATTCCATGGGGTATTTTACCCTACTTTACCAGTGCTGTATCCTTATGAAAATGCATCCATACAATGTTTGTTTTATTTAAGGCTCTTGATCTCCTGGTACAGATAATTGGTACAGAAGCAGAAAAGGATGAGGGCACCCTTTCCTTATGCTGCTATCCAATTCCTAATCCTTGCCTTCTCCTTTCTAACTTATTTCTCACTTTAAAAAATGGGGGGGGGGAATGGGGCTAGAAAAAATTGTGGCAAGTACATTACCCTCTTTATCTCCAGGCAAATATACATGTATGCATTCCAGACAGTCCCCTCTTTGGTATTTTCAGGAAGACAGGGTTCATTCCCTATTTTTCAGCTATGTTGGAGGCCAAAATAAAAAAAAATGAATCTCTCCCTGCCTCTGTTGTCTTGACTGATAACAGATATGAGACATTATGATATTTCTTCATGCAGGATGGTACTACAGTTGGTTTATTTTCTTTAGCTCTTGTAAAAAAGAGCTAACTAAGGAGGATATTTGGGGGAGGGAGATACAGGGTGTCTTTTAACTACGAAGGAAAAGATCACAGTCCTGCGTATATCTGTCAGAAATATTTTTATGCAAGGCAGAAAATGGTATTTCCTTTTACCACCACTAGATGGCAGGCCGACAAGCCATTCACTTACTTCCTATTACCACGTGCTTCTTAAAAATAGCAGAAAACAGATCAGGCTCTGTTTTGAACTTAACTGTCTTTAGTATCTGAGTGTGCACAGACTGCACAGTATCAGGAATATATTTAAGGGAAAAGGAAATTAAAAAAAGATTTTTATATGATAAATGCATCATGATAACACACATATTTAGCAATTTAACCACACTAGGATGGAACAAACCCATTCAAGGTGGTTGATTATTAATTTATGTGGGAGAGACAGGATGACATTCCAACATCTATATTATTCCTGTAGGTTTCTCAGCACTTAATGTCATATTGGGGGACATGCTGAGTAGATTGAATGGAGACAAATACAACATATTAACTAGCCATATATATATATATATATATTGGCAGGTGCCCATGCTTCGCTACGCTGACTACTGTACTGTACTGAGCCCCGCACAGAAGCCTGGAGGGAAGGGGCGGAAGGTCTGGCGGGCGAGCTGGGTGAGGCAGCCCCTCCATCCAGCCAAGCCCCCCTGGGAGAAGGGGAGGGGGGAGAGGTCACACTCCGGGCTCCCACTTTGGCGCTACTGCTTTCAAATGGGCCAATTGGCGCCAGGCTCAAAAGTGAGGAAAGTGTCCTTGCAGCTGGCTCTGCTCGCTTTTTTTCTCGCTTTTGAGCTTGGCGCCGATTGGCCCGTTTGAAAGCGGTGGCGCCAAAGCGGGAGCCCGGAGTCTTCCTTCCTTCCTTCCTTGAGCCCTGCACAGAAGCCCGTCTTGCCCAACGCCTTCACCACCAAGCCCTGCCTTGAGGGAAGGGGCGGGGCGACCCTAGGGCGGAAGATCTGGTGGGCGAGCTGGGAGAGGCAGCCCCTCCATCCAGCCAAGCCTCCCCGGGAGAAGGGCAGGGGGGAAAGGTCACGCTCCGGGCTAGATTCATTGTAATCTAGAAAATATTGCTTTTACAGGGTATAGATGTTAACAGTTCAATTTTCTCTCTCTCAATAGTTTAGCACTTCTCCTCCACATCAGAGGGCTAAATCACAGCATAAATGGTAGGTTCCAATCAGTTATCTCATTTTCCTCTATTTGAAATATGAATTTTGACTGAATTTTAGTACTTTGCTTTATTCCACCTACTAAATACATGGGAAATAATATGAAACTTATTCAATTAATATTAAAACATTTTTCATTTTTTAGTTGCTTTTCCCACTTCATTTACCTTGGGCACTTATATAGCTGCCATTAATAGAGCAGCTTTAAACATCAAAACCACCCTGCTACAAAAAGACTTTTAATATTTTTTAAAAGAAAGAATATTCTAATGCTTTATATAAGTTTTTTCTAAAAAAAATAAAATACATAAACAGTTGTAAATTCTGTTTCTGTGCTTGCATGTATAATTAAATCTTTCTATTTCAAAATGAAATGTAAAGGGTTGTAATTTCATTTTTAATATAGTTGTGGAGGAAAATATTGCATTATGTTTTATTTATCAAAGGAACATTATATTGGTATGGCCCTACTAATAAAGCTCTACAGCTGTTACATGAATTTTTTCACAGGATTACTAAAGAAAATTCCATTACTATATCCAAATAAATTGGAGTAGGGCTCTCTAATCAACTCTTAATATAAATGCTATAGGACTCTGATAGCAAACCAGCTGCTAAAAGATACTATTAGCAATAATGTTAATAGTTGCAAATTCTTGGTACGACTAAATGATAAGAAAGATGGTACCCATGTTGCCAATCTTAAATGGGTTGCTCAATGTCTTGATGTACAACAACAACAACAACAACAACAACAACAACAACAGAGTTGAAAGGGACCTTGGAGGTTTTCTAGTCCAACCCCCTGCCCGGGCCGGGAAATCTACACCACTTCAGACAAATGGTTATTCAACATCTTCTTAAAAACTTTTTAAAGAAGATTTTAGATTTGTCCTTAATTCTAAGTCTTTTTGAATTTTAAGTATCACTTTATCGTAATTATCTTCTCTTAGTGTTCTACATCTTGGAGTAAGCCAAATTCCTAAATATTTTACTATTTTAACACTTTTTATCCCTAACACTTCTTCTATGTTCCTTTTCTGTTGTTTATTACAATTCTTTACTAATAAATTGGTTTTCTTTTTGTTAATTTTCACTCCTGCTACCTTACCAAATTTCTCTAGTTCATTTAACCAGTTGATACCAGTCTCTAAGGGATCCTCAATAATGAACACCATGTCATCTGCGAATGCCTGTAATTTGTACTCTTCTTTCCTAATTTTTAATCCTTGTATTTCTAATTCTAATTAATAATATTTAAAGGGCCAAAATAAAAAGTTGTGGTGACAGTGGACAACCTTGTCTAACCCCTTTAGTTATACTAATCTTTTCTGTTAACTCTCCATTAATTATTACCCTTGCTGACTGAGTTGAGTAAATTTCCTTAATCAATTTAGTAAACCGTTTGCCAAATTTAATATATTCTAATAATTTAAATAGAAAATTCCAGTTTAGGTTGTCAAAGGCCTTCTCAGCATCTACAAACATCAGTGCCAGCTGCCTCTCTTGATGAACTTCATAAAATTCTAAGATATCAATAATTGTTCTGATGTTATTTTTGATATATCTGTTCGGAAGGAATCCGTTTTTGCCCGGTCCAATTAGTTGTGAAAGGATTCTTTTAAGTCTTTCGGCCATAATAGTTGCCAGAATTTTATAGTCTACATTCAACAGCGAGATTGGCCTGTAGTTCCTAATCAAATGTCGATTTTCTGGATTTTCAGAATTAGAGTTATTAAAGCTCTTTCCAGGACATCAGGAGACTTGCCTTACCAATTGCCTTGTTATAAATTTTGAGCAATAGCTCTTCCATGACATCGTAAAAGGTTTTATAAAATTCTGCCGGAATATCTTCGGGGCCCAGAGTTTTGATATTTTTTTTGCTTTTGTAATGCCATTCCCAATTCTTCTGGTGAGATTTCCTTGTTTAACATTTCCATCAAATCCTTTTCAATAGAGGGGAGAGAAGTATTTATGATTTTTTTTAAAAAATCATCTTCTATTCCCAATTCTTTATATAAGTTATCTGTTTTTCACAATTTTTTTTCACAATTTCCTTTTTCTCCTTTTGTTGATGGCACAGTTCTCCTTTCTCATTTTCTAACTGAGCTATCGACCTCCTTTCTTTATCCCTTTTTAATTTATGTGCCAGCCATCTACCTGGCTTGTTCGCTTGTTCAAAATAAATTTGTTTTGATTGTATAAGATTTTGTGCCAATTCTTCCTGATTGATTAGATTCAATTTATGTTTAATTAGTTCAATTTCTTGTTTGATCTTCAGGTCCGATGCCAATTGTATTTTATGTTCCAGTTCTTAAAGTGTGTCCTGTAACTGTTGTTGATTCTCCCTTCTTCCTTTATTTCTCCTGGCTCCATATGCAATTGTTATCCCTTGTACATAGGCTTTTGTAGTGTCCCAGATGTTTTGTAAGGAAGTATCCTCATTCAAATTTTCTCTAAAAAAAAAGGCCAATTCTCTCCAGATCATACTTTGGTACTTTTTCTCTCCCATCATGCCTCGACACATGGTCCACCTTTTCTTTCTTTTTTTTAACTCTTTCCATCTTACTATTATTGGATTGTGGTCCACCCATTCATTTAAACAAATTTCCACTTCTTCTATCATTTGACACATTTCATTCTCCATCCAGATCATGTCAATCCTTCACCATGCATGAAGGATGGGAGTGGAAAGTATATTGTTTTTTAGAGGGATTTCTTTCTCGCCAAATATCTTTCATTTGCAGCTCCTGCACCATATCATGAAAGGATGACAGAATCAATTTCCTTTGTTTTGAGACTCTTTTGCTTTCCCCTTTTTTATACTCCAATTTCAGGTCTCTGGTAGCATTAAAGTCCCCCATTATATATATATGTTTCCTTTTTCTAATTCCGCTAATTTCTCATGTAGTTTATGATTAAAAAAATGATTTTTATTTGGGGCATATTCATACTAATGTTATTTTTTGTTGGTATAATTCAATTTCTATTATTCTATTATTGTTTTGGTTCTGACCAATCTGCAATGTACATACCCCCCCCCCCTTTTCTTCTCTGGTGCAAGAGCTGCAAATAATTTTCCCAATTTAGCCTTCTCCAATAGATGTTTATTCTGTTCTATAATATGAGTTTCCTGGAGGCAAATGATACCATACTGTAATTTAAGTAATTTATAGAAAATTTGATTACATTTTTTCGGTGCATTTCTGGAAATTAAATTTACTCCTTTTTTCATTTGTTTCTACTCGAGGCTCTGGTCTCAATCCTCTGGAGTTTTTGTCTATTTGATCAAGTTTGTTCTTTAATCTAGTTAACTTCTTTCTTCCTTGATGTTCTGACTGTGATGTCTTTCCTTCTTCCTGGCTACTTTCTTCTGTCCTCTCTCTTCTCTCCAGTTTGTCTTCTGTATCTAAACATTCTCTATAGAATGTTTGCTGTGAAATAAAGGGCAATGATATGAACCTCCCACTAGCATGGCTAGATGCAGACTGAGCTGCGGAACACCCAGACACAAAGATGGCCACTTGTTGCTACAGACGAAAACATAATTTACTTTGTGGGTAGCCCTTGTATACAGTGGCTTGCCCTCTCAGTATTGGTAGCAGAGTTATATTTTTGGTAAGGCATCAATTAGACTGTTTACTATTAGATTGACTGGCTTGTTTCTGGCTTGTTTACTGATCAGGAGTAAAATTCAGCAGATTCTGACAGGTTCTGGAGAACCGGTAGTGGAAATTTTGAGTAGTTCAGAGAACCAGCAAATCCTACATTTAGCTGGCCCCAAAGTGGTGTGGGAATGGAAATTTTGCAATATCCTTCCCCTAGGAGTGGGTGGAAATGGAGATCTTGCAGTATCTTTTCCCTGCCATACCCAACAAGCCACACTACGCTCACCAAGCACACCCACAGGAACGGTAATAAAAAATAATTGAATTCCACCACTGTTACTGATTGTCTAGTTTTAACCCTGGTGTTAATCTCTGTTTATCTGTATAGTGATTGCTGGTGAGGAGGTGGGTAGGAAGCTAGCACTTACCCCCCACTAGAAGAATGAAGTATTTTAGGAAATATTAAAAAAGGACAGAATATTATATTTCCCTGAATATAAAAACATGTTTTTAGGTAGGAAATAAACTCACTCTTAATAGCCCCCACATTTGACAACTGGGCCATTAAGCCCTCAGGATCTCATCTGCAATACAATAGATGGAACCACATGGCACAAATTCATCCACATGGCAACACTCAACCAAGCTTGATAAGCCTACAGAGTTAGCCAATATCCTCCACCCCCACAACTAGCAAAGGACTCCCACCTCTTGGAGTTTCACAACCAATCATGATACATTCCTTATATAGGAACAGGAAGCACTAAGGTGTGGCCCAGAACAGTTTATAAACTCAGGAACCCAAGCATTTATCTCTCTTGCATTTTGAATCTTCACCCTGAAGCATGTGAGCCCTTTTTCTGTTTAGGAACTCAAGCCATGTGATTCCTGTCCATCATTAAACCATCTTTTCAAGCAGTCTCCATGTTTCCAGTGTCTGTTTCCCCACTTGGAGCAGAACCAAGATGGAGTTATTTTATTTCCAACAGGTGTTCTGATCTTTTTGTTTCCTTTTTAGCTTTTTAGTTGTTTCTATTGAATGGCATAGGTTACAGAATCACTGTGTACCTTTACATATCAAACCAGGCAATTTGGAGCTCCAAACTATGTTATAATTCTGCCAAACAATCCATTAACACCTGTGAAGCTTCCATAAGAAGTGGTGTGAACTTCCATAGCCTGTTAAATTTAGCACTTGATCCAAGATGTTGAAAACAGTCTCTGTTTCATATGGATTGGAAGGTGTTAGAAGATAATATCTCCATCGGTGGGCTCTGCTCCAAGAAACAGACATTGGAAACATGGAGACTGCTTGGAAAG
>JANHFP010004484.1:55161-65170 GCA_032468135.1 Calamaria suluensis | reverse complement strand
CTTAGTGAGCATGTACATACCAAGTGGAACAGGTATGCCAAATTTCATGTCTGTAGGTGCAATAGTTTTGGAGATCTTGTGATGAGTGAGTGAGTGAGTGAGTGAGTGAGTGAGTCAGCCAGGCAGCCAGTCAGTCAGTCAGTCAGTCAGTCAGTCAGTGGTATTTCACATATATATGTTATATATATATATATATAGTTCACTGTTTTTGGAAAGCGTTCTGAAAAACTGGAGCTCTAAATTTTAAGGACATCAGATAAAAAGCTGGCTGTAGTGTAGGCCTATTACACTAGTATATACACTTTCTCAATAATCCATTTAATTAAAAAACATACTTTTTAAAATAAAGATTTGGGGCTTTAAAAAAAAGGTTCCAATCTGCCCAGGGCAAGTGGAAAGAAGCACAAATAAGAACAGATCCAGTAGTGTATCCAGAAGTAGAGATCCAGAAGCAGAGATGTAAAAGAAATTATGAAGTTCATCTCACACTGTAAATGCAGAACCTGCTATGGACATGAAGTGTGATATGTTAGCCTTTATCTAAAGCTGAAAACACTCCCCTTCTTTCATGGCCTGCTGTTTATATATATATCTGGACCACTGATTAAAACCAGCAGACTGGTCTAAGATGTTTGGGACTTTAAATGGAAGAGACAGAATATGATCAGATCCCCCCTCAATTTTCACATAGACCAAGTGATCTTACCTGGCTGCCGGGTAGGAGTGTGTGATGGTACAAGGAAAACCTGTCCTTTGCAGACTCCTCTGAGGTGGGACTAATGGGCTTGGGGTCAGATAAAGACCTGTGGATGGTTTTGATGGGGCGAGGCAGGGTCTGCAGGCGTTGGGTGGTCTCGGCCATGAAGTGCTTCTGCGGAGTCACGTGGGCCTTGT
Organism: Calamaria suluensis; assembly: GCA_032468135.1. NCBI lineage: Eukaryota > Metazoa > Chordata > Lepidosauria > Squamata > Calamariidae > Calamaria > Calamaria suluensis. The sequence continues at coordinate 64,276 of JANHFP010004484.1, read as the reverse complement.
TGAGCCTCTCGCTGGATGCGAAGGATGACTCCAGCAACCGATGAGGGGAGAGGGGAGACACCGGGGAATAGAGGACCTGAGGGGACTTGGGGGGCTGTCGGGACACAAGCTGAGACAAGGAGTCTGTAGGCAAGTGGGACTGGTAGCCAATTTCAAGAGGAATAGGCTTCTTCTTGGCTAGTGCTTGCTGCCGGACTGAATGAGGATCCAGGGGCCCAGAGCTGACCATCTGGATGTTGGAGGAGTAAGGAGGGATCGAGGCGGGCACTGTGAGCTGAGGGATTGCAATGCCTGGCTGGGGCTGCACTTCGGGCTCTGTCTGGCAAGCCAAACTCTCCCCTCTCTGGGTCTTCTCGGGGGCAGAGATATACTTCACGATCTCCACCTTGGGGTCAGGGGAAGTGATGTGGATGGAAGGCGACACTCGGAGCAGCTGGTCGGGCTCAGTTTGCACAGAACAGTCACTGATGGTTTGGATGGCTATGCTGGCCATGCCTTTTGCAGAAGAGTCGGCTTTGCTCTCTGCACTAGAATCAGAGTGGCGGGAGAGGCGGGAACGCCTGCGACGCACCGGCTGTTCCCACTCAGCTTCGTCTTCCTCATCTGTCTGAACACTGCAATCTGTGCTGCGTCGAGGACGCCGCCGGCGGGATGCATAGAAGCGTTCCTCGCCATCCTCGTCATCAGTCTGCACGCTGCTGTCTGTGATCTTTTTCACCAAGTATGGTTCGTGGCTGGGCTCCTTATCATAGGCATCCCGAAGACGAGGCATCGAGTTCCGTTTTTTTATCCCCCGACTGGCTTCCCACTGTTCTTCAGTCTGCAGGGACATTTCAGAGGCTGAGTTTGTAAGAGGCCTTTGGAATCCCGGATAGCGGGGCTGCGCTTGTCCATCTTGCCCTGGGGCTGCTGTAGCGATAAAGGCTTGGTTTAGGGGTGGCCAGTATTGCCCGTTTTGAGCCAAGGTCCTTTGCATTTCCATTGTTACCTCTGGGGTAACCTGAGGAGGAACCCGGCCCGTTGGGTCGCCTCCTGGAGGGAAGCTGCTCTTCTGCCTCTTCTGCTCTTCCAGCTGCTGTTGCAATTGCTGCTGCAGGTGCTGGATTTGTTCTAGCTGCATGCGCTGCTGGGCGAGCTGCTCCCGCTGCAGGGCGAACTGGGCCTGCCGCTCCTCCTGCTGCTGCTGGAGGACCTGGTGCTTTATGGATTGCAACTCCTGGATTTCCCTGTGCATCATGAGCTGTTCGTTCTCTCTGTGCCTCTGTAACTCCACCCGTTCCCTTTCCAGTTCCTCGTGAAGCCTCATCTGCCTCAACTTTTCCAGTTCTACTCTTTCCCTTTCAATCTGGAGGATGTGCTCATGTTGCTTCCTCTGCCGTTCTTCCTCCTTTTCCTTTTCTTCTCTTTCCATAGCTCCTTTGCTGGCAGTGCTGGTCTGTGGGGCCTCTGTCGGAGGCTTTTGGGCTGGAAGTCGGGGAGGTTGCTCCTGTTGTGTCTGGCTGGTGTCCCTGGCAGGACCCTGAACCTCTGAGGTTGACACGGGCACCTCCTCGCGTGGGCCAACCCCTGTCTGCTCAGGTCTTTGCAAGCTGACTGGGCTTGGAGTAGGGGGCTTAGTAGCAGGCACTATGTTTACTGTGCTGGCAGCAGTGCTGGCTGCAGAGGTGCTAAGTGGTTTTCCTAAATACATGGGTGTTTCCATTACAGATGCGGAAGGAACTGCAGGAATCCTGCTGGGCACAGTATAGCGATAAAGACCTTGAGACGCAAGGGGGATCCTAGGACTAACTAGGGGTACTCTAGTGAGGCTAGCCAGAGGGACAGCTGTGATACTGCCCGGAGCATAGGGCCTATACACACCTCGGAGCATGGGTCGTAGCACCGAAACTGGCTGGGTGGTGATGGGAAGGGTTGATGCTATTGGTGTATTAATGGTTGAATAAATCATACCATCAGCAGCGCGTACAGTAGCTGTGGAAGGGAGTACCTGTCTGACAGATCCAAACCTTGAGAGATTATATTGGGCTAAGTTCCCAAAGCCAGAACGAGACTCTGGGAAATTTGGATTGTACATCATGTTTGGTTTCATGGCACCCTGTTGAGCCATAATGTTTCCAGTCCCTCCTGGTCCAGCACCAAGAGCACTATGTCCATATTGTAGAAGATCTTGGCTGTTTGCATGCCTGCCCCCGTACTGGTCCATGGAGTTAAGGGCTGCACACATTCGGCTGATTTCACGAGCAGTGGTAGCACTGTAATGAGCCAGGCTAGCTTCCTGGAAATTGGCCAAGTCTCCTCTTGATGAATATCTATAATCGGAGTAGATATTGGAGGCTGAGCTGTACCTTCGCATGGGATACGAGTGACTTAGTAATTCAGTGGGTTGTCGGAGGTCAGTGAAAGAGCCATATTGCATCCCATGCCCTAGGGGTCCTCCCTCCGTAAAACTGTGGCTGTAGGAATGCTTCATAGTTGTCAAGTCCACAGCAGAATCTCCAGCAGGGGAAGGAAAGGGCTGCTCCCCTTTAACTGAGTAATAGTTCAACCCCATTTCAGAAAGATTTGTATCTGACATTGAGGAATATAATCTCCCAAACATGCCATGTGGATGGAATCGGTGCTCTTCATATGGATGAGGGACCGGTGCCGGAGGTTCTCTGTAAGGGTATGCCTCCGGCATTTCCTGTTCTCTGGTTCCGTAATACTGGCCACTAGCTTTGCCAAGGGGAGCTGCTTCTCCAACATGTTTTTCTGGCACCTTAGGAGATGGATTAAAAGCCCCAGTGCAGCTGCTTCCAAATGGAAATCTATAGACTATATCACAGCATGCTACTTGGCTCTCAGGCTTCATTCCCGTGAGGTCCAGAGCGTTAGGAGGAGGCTCTTCTTTGATGAGTTTTGTGACAGATCCTGCTGCTATGTCATCCATCTGCACCATCATGACTTGGGACTTCTGACTTCCAAGAGCAACCGAAGGAGCCTGACTTTTCAGTTCCACCGGGATCCCTCTATATATCTCCGAGCTCTGATCCTGAGGAAACGGCCTAGGAATGGCACTCACAATATTTTGGTCATTGCTACTCTGAGTAATTAGTGTATCTTTTTTAATTATGGATGGCATTTGGTTGGGCAAATTGTACCTTGCAAATTTTGGTTGCTGTGGACCTGCTGCTTCTGGACGGCCCATAGAAGCAGGTGTGCCAGCTCCAGTCATGGGTCCTCTGAAGGGGCCAGTCTGAACGGCTTGCTCCACCTGTTTAATTTGCGTCAGACAGACTGGACTTCCTGTCTCTTGACCAAAGTCAATTCTGTTCTGGAAAGGGTCCCCATAGACAACCGGTTGCTTTGATTGGGACATAAGCATGGTAGACGCAACTGTTATGCTGACGGTGGTGGCACTGCTGATGATAGCATGTGGTTGTTCCTGGGCATTGAGGTTAATGATTAAAGGTTGGATGGCTGTGGATTGCCGACTTGGTGACTGGTCCATGGCGAGGCAGTATTTTCTGCTCTCAGCAGCTAAGGACGTGAGATCCATTCCCTGGTCTGTTACAATGATCGGAACAGACTTTATTGCTGTCCTCAAATCGACAATATTAGTACCAGATGCTCTAGGTCCAGGTTCTACTCTAGATGTCCCAGGGACTGAGGATATCCTACACAAAGAAATATTCTCTGCAGGTAGTGTGCCCCAGCTGTACACACCAGGCATAGGGTCAGTAGCAGTGCTCTGCATTTTCTGCACTGGAGTATAAGGAGAGGCTTTTTCAGGTATTGCCTGTGCCTTGGTGTGAGCGGTTTGGACCTGCTGTGACTGGAATTGCACTGCACTGAGGGCTGTTTGGCTGTAACTATGCACTGTTTGCTGGCGGCCTTGCTGAGTTGGAGATGAAGGTGGCGAAATGGAGGAACCTACACCAATTGGCTTGGTTTGAATAGCTGCATCGGACGCTAAGGTGATGACCATAAAGGGGGATTCTTGTGATGACTGTTGCCTAGCCAGGCGTGGGGAGCTGGCTCGGTGAGGAGTCTGCGTTCCTTGAGCTATCATTGGAGAAGCTGTTGATGCCCCGGTAGTTGCCATGTCGTACGAAATAATTGTGCTGTGTGTCTGAGTAGAAAACTCAGCCGTTGATTTAGCTCCTACACCTATGGAACTAGATGGCATCCCAGTTCTTGGAACAGAATAAGTAGGACTTTGAGTAGGAGAAGAAGGGGAAAGGGGTGGGCTGGAACTCTTGAAAAAAGAATACATTTTTGGGGTTGTCATGGGTATGTTCGTCTTGCCATCAGTCACACCTTGATGTTTATCTCTTATTGATGACCCACTGACCCTGGGAATGTTTTCGGTTTGAGAACCATAACTTGCGGTTACTTTTGTCTGGCTTTGGCTAATGGTGGACACAGGTGATACATCAAAGCCACTTGAAGTTGGAGAGCTGTAAATTCGGCTTGTGCCAGTTGGACTAGAGACAATGGTTGTGACTGGGCTAGTTCCTTTACTATATGAGTAAGGCATAGCTACACTCTTTGGAACTGAGCTAGCTGTAGCTGAGGAACTATGAAACTTTGTTTGCTCATTACTCTCTTTTTCAAAGTGCTGAGTGACTCTAACATCGGGGATTATCCTGCCTGCACTGCTTTCAGTCTGTGAAAAGGAGACGGGAGCAGCGAGCTGGGTAGGACTTGTTCCCGGAGTGAGTGGGCCGCTTTCATAAGCACTCTGGGCATTCAAAAACTGCTTCTCTGGATAGGGTTCTTCTCTGCCTTTTTTCTTTATTTCTTGCTCAAGTGTCAAATCCAGAGAAGAAGATTGATGCATCCTGGAGATATTCTGAGATGTTTGAAGGATTTCTTCATATAGTGCCCCGGATTTGGAAATCTCATTCTGATAGTCAGCTTGCGAGGAATCAACACTCCGGCTGTCGTAACCATAGTCGTCTATGTACTGATACTCAAAATTGTTTTGGTCTTCTGAACCACGGTAGCTCACTTCTTGAAAGGTGTTGTTGTATGAAATACTTTGTTGGAAAGGTTGTTGTTTTTGGAACATTTCCGCCTTCCTCATCATCTCTTCATAGGCTTCTTCCGCACTTTTGAGGGGCTTGTTGGATGGGTAACCAGAGCCAGCCATTTTTTCTGTTGGAGAATAAAGGGACATGAAGGTTGGCAGATTGTACTCACTGCCAGATTTGTACAGCTTGGAGGCGATGACATCAAATCCTTCGGCCTCTGAGTCAATAGAGGGCGAATATTCTGAGCAGGAAGACCTGTGTAGCTCCTCCATCTCTGCAGCCTGACGCAGTTCCTCAGTGGGTGAAGCATCTTCAATAGGTGACAAATTACTGGGCGGGGTTTTAGACCTCTCCCTCCTCCTCTGTGCCCTTAGCTCTTCTTTGTCTCTTTTCGTTTTGCGTGCTGTGCTTCGGATCCGCTGCTGCTCCACCTCCCGCATTTTCTCTTGTTCTCTCAAGAGCTCTTCTTCCTCACGCAGCTCTTCTTCCTCTGAGGAGTCTTCAATGGTTGGCAGCAGAGGTCCATGGGAGCGATGTCGGGCTTTCCTCTGCTGCTTAACCTCTTCTAACCTCTGCCTGCGGCTCGGGCTGCTGTCACTGTCTTCCTCCAGAGAGGAGACTGAGGTTGGGGACGTTCCCGAGGTGTAACTGGGTGTGGTTGGTGGCAAGGTGGAGGAATAGTCACCTCTTGAGCGATCTTCTGGGGAGCCTGTGAGACTCTCCATCTCCAGCTCAGGTTCTCTGTCCAGGTTGATGTCTGCCTCCTGGCTCAACTCCATGTCTCTGCCGTAATCGTTAGTGCTGTTTAACTCAATGGTCTTGAAACGACGCAGGCCTCCCTGAGACGCAGCCAAGTCATCATTCTCGACGCTTTCCAATTCTTTTTGCTCCTCCTCATAGATGCTGCTTGAGCTGTGAGGCAGACGCCTCTTGGATGCTGTAGGCTCTCTGCTTTTCTCAGAATCAGGCTTGTGTCCGTTTTTTGCCCGGTATTTTGCACGATCGTATTCCTCTTCGTCCTCAAGATTGTCCTCTTCTGCACTCATCTCCAAGATTTGCCTCCTCATGAATTCTTCGTCCGTCATGGCAGGCTCTTTGCCTTTCTGTTTAGTTGGCAACGGGGAGAATCCCGCTTCACTACTATCCGTCACATAGTCGTGGCGTAGCTGGCTGCCGAAATCATCTGAAGACTCCACACTGTCCTTCTTCTCCCTTTGAGTGTCCCATTCCACAGAGTCCTCATCTTCTTCCATGATGTCTTCCAGCTCCTCATCGGAATCAAAGGCTTCCGGAGTGATAGAAAGTGACCGTGGCCTCTGCCTCTGCCTCTGCTCCTCCCGTAATTCATGGTAGGTCTTCCCACGGTCTGTCGATGGATGGGTCAAGCTCTTCGACTCCAGTAAAGGGCGCATGCTGGTTTCCAGCTTAGTAAGTTCAGAAGGACTGGGGGGACTCGGCTCTATGATTCCTGTTTCGTTTAACTGCTCTTCTTCTTGCTGCACTAAGCCTGTGATTTCACTCTGGGAACTAGAGATCCCATCAGATGAGTAGCCCGTATCACTCAAGCTTTGGGGGCTGCGGGACTGCAGGTCTGAGGGATAAGGCTTGCTGGATTCCTAGAAAGGAGACAAAAACCCATTAAGGTTTCATTATAACCGGACTGTAAACATAATTCATGTTATTATTCAGATTTACAGCAATTTATAGTTGCAATTAACCTGGACTCTAACATTCAAAAACAGCAACCATGACATACTAAAAAATGAGAGCAGCACCCTTATCTTCGGTGCTTGCCAGTAGAGTAATTATTGTCCAATCACTCTGTTCTCTTTTTTTTTAGAATTTTCAGGGGGTCTGCTGATGACATACTCCGTTTGGGTCTCAGTGTTTTTCCACTGTTTTCGTTGCCCTTTTTAATCCAGAAAGTTATTTATGGCAGAAAGACAGAATTTGTGTGCAATGCCTTTTGATTGGTAGACCAGATCCTCTCCACCTTTTAATAATTTAAGAGTGCATGCAAGACTGATTTCTAATGTGAGGAGCCCAAGGAAGTAATTCTTTTGTGTGTTTTTTCCTACCCTCAACCTACGCTCAGAAGTCAAAACACAAGTCTGGGGTTTATTTCACAAACACAGTATATACCCTTGTAACATGACCCAAATGTATAACATGGATATATGTAGTTAATAAAAGATAGATCCCTGCTAGATTCAAACCAACAAAATGAAAAAAAGAACAAGGTATTTTCAGACCATCTATTTGTAGTTTTATAAACAAACAGCTCATAATGTTTTGCTCCAAATGTCATCCTACAGGGAAGATTTTGTTTTGAGGTATGCTGCAATTTCCCAGCACTAGTATGAAATATTTTGTTTTTAGAAAAAATATATAAGCATATCCAATTTTGTTTTGGCAAATCAAAATTATTTGTGCGATAACTGATGATAACTAGTTCTTTTAAAAACTTTATCCCATTATATGCAAACTGGTGTTTTTTTAAAAAAACCTAAATGATGTTTTAGCATAGTATCATTATGAATTGTGATGTAGAAGATCAAGAGGATCAAGAAGATCAAGAAGAAACATTAATTGAGAAGGAAGAAATGACTTTGCCTGATGATGCTGTACTAGTAAAGAGCATCCAGAGTCAACCTACAGTTTTGATGGCAGAAACTAGAGCTGCAGCCAGGAAAAAAGCGCAACAACAACAAATACAAAAGAAAGACAGCCAGAAGGTGGAAACAGTGGAAGCAGTGGGAGGAGCAAGACCTAAAGCCAGATCTGACTGCTGGAAATTGCTCCAGTTGCTTAAGGAGAAAGGTAATGACTAAATGTCTGACATGGAATGTTAATGGTCTAAATTCTCCACAGAAAAGGAAGAAAATTTTTAATTACTTAAAATACTTTAACAATGACATAACATGTTTACAAGAAACTCATATTAAAAATAAAGATCAGAGACTTTTAATAAATACAAAGATGGGAAACCACTTTATTGCCGCAGCAAATGTTAAAAAAAATGGAATAATTATTTACATTAAGAAAAACATAATTGCTAAATTAATAGAAGCAGACGAACAAGGAAGATATTTGGCAGTTGAAGGATTAATTCATGATAAAAAAACCTTGATTTTGGGATTGTATGCTCCCAATCAACTTCAAGAAAAATATTATGAAATGATACATGGAAAACTTTTGGAATGGAACTATAAATCAATTATAATTTTGGGAGATTTGAATGGTGTTATGGACATTAAGAAGGATAAAAGGACTTTAGCAAAAATTAAAACTAAGAAGTGTAGATTACCTAAGAGTTTTTTTGAAATTATGGATGATTTTGAATTAAGGGATGTATGGAGAGAGAAATATCCTCAGGATATAGACTTTACTTTTTTTTCAAATAGGCATCAATCGTTCTCAAGAATTGATTATATTATTACAACAAATGACTTTATATTGAAGGTGGAAAAAATAAAGATTTGTTCTAGAATATTATCAGATCATAGCCCTATATTTATGGAGTTGAAACAAAAAGCTGTTTTAAAATCTTGGAGAATGAATGAGAACCTATTTAAATATGAGAAGAACATTGAGGAGTGTAAAAAATATATGAAAGAGTTTTATGACATTAATCTACAAAAAGGTACTCCTGTTCATATGGTTTGGGACGCTAGTAAGGCATATATGAGAGGTGTTTTAATATCATTAAATAACAAATTTAGAAGAGAAAAAGAAAAAAAAAGGAGAGAACTAGAGGAAGAGATTAAAATGAAAGAGAAAATGCTAATATCAAATCCCTTAGACAAAAACACGAAAGAAGCAATTACAATATTACAAGGACAATTCCAAATGCTTATGGCGGATCAGGTGGCGACGACATTAAAATATGTACAACATAACAATTTTTGCAATGCAAACAAGCCAGGAAGATGGATGGCCTATTTGCTGAGGAAAAAACAAAAGTCACGGACTATAGAAAAGGTATTATGCAATGGCAAGGAAGTTTATCAACAAAGCTTGATTAAAAAAGCTTTTTTGGATTTTTACAAACAATTATATTTAAGGGATAAAATACAATCTGTAGATATAGAAAGATATTT
>JANHFP010004484.1:0-20971 GCA_032468135.1 Calamaria suluensis | reverse complement strand
GTCAATGCTTGACTGATGCCTAAGCCTTTGGTTAAGGCTCGCCTCAGCCAGGAACTGCCAGTGATATGGCACTTTTGAGTGGTGTGTGTGACTGATTCACTGTGTTTCTTTTAATTAATAAAATTGTTAGGACTTGCTATTCATGATTTCTACATGTGTCCATGTTAGAAGGTATTTTTTTAAAATAGCATTAGTAATAAAGAAACTAAAATTGGATTTTTTGATTCCCCTCATAGCTTTTTTAGCAGAATATGTTTACCTCAGAATATTTTTCTTTACATTTTCTGTATTCTGTTTGTTAAATAGGACTAAGAAAAGAAACAGAGACTCAATTCTAAAACAACAGCTCTTTTATTAGTTACAGCCAAACCCAAACCACAGGCTTTCCCTTGACAGCTCCATCTTTTATAGTGGAGCTGTCAAGGCTCCAGCCAATCAGGAGGTGAACTTTTCCCGCTCTTTCCTGGACTGTACCAAGCTTTTTCCACTCTTTCCTGGACTGTACCAAGTACACAACACCCCTCCCCCTAGATGGCTATTCCATCTATTAACTATGTACAGTTATTTACAATCATAGTCCTGCAGATATGCAGGGTGTGTTCATGCCGACTTGACCTTCTCAACGCAGTCGGTGAGTGACTATCTGGAGGCAGAGTAGCCTTCTCCGCTGCCTCTGCCCTGGACGACATATCAATCCCCAGTATTGGGCTTGGGCTCAGTGATTGAGATTCCTTTACCGGATCACTTTTGTGACCCAACTCTGGACCAGCAGGTGAAGGATTGCTGAGCCTGTGCTCTGGACCTTCCAGTTCTGGTGGAAGTATTTCAACCGTTGGTCCTTGGTCCTCACGCGACCCAGGTACTTCCCTCGATTCGGCCAGATGTCTTTCTGTAGGATTGGAATTTGAATTAAGTGGCTTAACTCTGTCTAATGAGGATGACCTTTTTCATATTTGATCAATATGTCTACGCCATGTTCTCCCGTCTGACATAGCTAATTCATATAATTTGGAGCTAGTTTGTTTACTAACCTTAGCAGGAAGCCACAAAGACCCATCCCCCTGGTTTTATTTGCAAACACCTTCTGTCCTACAGTAAACCTTCTTGTTTGGAGTTGCTCTTTAGGGCTGTGATCAGGGCAGTAGTATGGGCTGAGCCAATCCTGCCCATTAAGAGTTCAGCCGGGGACTGCCCTGCATAAGGTGTTATGTGCTGCCAGGACAAAAATGAGTCAATGATGTCCTGCCACCCTCCATACCCAATTTAGACAGTGCCCATTTGGTTGGCTACACCATCCTTTGTGAAAGGCCATTACACTGAGGATTGTAGGGCGATGTCAATACATGTCTAATCCCCCATCCCAGTTGGCTTTCAAAAAAAAATCGAAGTGAACTGAGGCTCATTGTGAGAGACAGTTGTATCTGGAATGGTTTGCAAACAAATGTCTGAGAGCGGCAATGACAGCCTCCTCTAATACAACGTTCAATGTCTGGGTCTTCTTTTTGATTAATCTTTTCTGCAGATCTTTATCCCTGACCCCGAAAATTATTTGATCTTTGAGTGCTCTGTCTAGGTTTTCAAAAGCACATAATTTTGCCTTTCTCCTCAAGGCTGCCAGGAAATCATTTATTGATTCAGTTTTTTTCTGCACCCTACTTCTGAACTGAAACCTTTTTACAGTCTCAGACTCACCACGGGCATAGTGAGCGGCTAACACATCCTTCAGGTCCTGCCACTCCATGTCATCAACTGGCATTGGTTTGAAAAGTTGCTGTCAGTTGCTGTCAGAACGTCTCCTATTGCTCATCTAATCCCACCTTCATCGCCAGTGTTAAATAGGGGTAAGAAACGAAGCAGAGATTCGATTCTAATACAACAGCTCTTCTATTAGTTACAGCCAAAGTCAAACTGCAGGCTTTCTCTTGACAGCTCCGTCTTTTATAGTGGAGCTGTCAAGGCTCCAGCCAACCAGGAGGTGAGCTTTTCCCCCTCTTTCCTGGACCGTACCAAGCTTTTCCGACTCTTTCTTGGACTGTACCAAGTACACAACACTGTTCTTTTGATTAAAGTAGTTTAGGGTAGTGAAGATATGTAGTTAGATAGATATCCATCCATCCATTCATCCTAACCTTTGTCTCTTTACTGGTTTCAGCAAAATGCAGCATGTGCCAGGGAAGCTTAAATGTACATTTATTTATTTTTATTTAGAGTTGTATTGAAGTATCACTTTATGTGAAATTCCACTGATGTCCAAAGTGAATTTAATAACTTTTCCTCTTATACTTACATTTGATTTTGTTTGCTTTCATTTTATTTGTGGTGATATATCTACCAGGACAACAATGTCAGCTTGAGGAATGATTTCCTGCTGAGATAAATTCTGCTAAATATAAAGATAAATGGATCTATTGGTAGAGGATAGAAAACAGAAAAAGTGTTGTGCTAATCTTTTCCTGTAAATATTAGTTTACATATTTATTTATTTATTTATTTATTCAATTTATATACCGCCCCTCTCCTCGCGGACTCGGGGCGGTTTACAGCCAATCAATTTAAAACCCAATAAAGACAAAAATTAAAATAACTATTAAATACAATGGCTATTTCATAATTAATACCGTTAATACAGTTAAATTTTTTAGCTAAAATTTAATAAGTAGAAAAATTTAATTTAAAACCAATTATATTAAAATTATTCTAATTGTTTAAAACCCAACTCTTCTGGTTCCAGCATCCACTTGTTTTTAATAAATTGAGCCAATGCAAATATTTTTGTTTCAAAAAAGGAATCATAACCATAGACTAATCATTACAACAATATTGCTAAGGAAATATGAAAAGTAACATTTTTATAGGAAACGCTGAAATCTAATAATAAAAAAATCTGGTCTTTGCTGGTATTGAGCCTTGCTGCAATTTTAAATTTGGCCTATATACATTCAGCTGAAACATCAGTTTTATGTAGAAGCTGTTGGACTATTGAACTAACTAATGACTTAGAAAAAAGTAAGAAAAAAACATCAAATTTATAACTGTACTCTTCGCTTGGCACCTGTATAACTAGGAAATGTATTTTGTGCAAAAATTGCAAGGTGTCCATAATATGTAGATTACTCTCTTCAGTCCTTAATCTAATCACTCTTATCCATTTCAATTAGCCTTCCTAGATCATTAGGAAGGAAAGTTTTATTCCTAATGCATCATCACATTAATGTCTATGGAGATTCTCAATCATCCAGATTATGGTTGCCCAATGGTGCTTTTCCAAATGGCAACTGGTCTAACTGACTAGTGGGGAATGGAAGGACTTCAAAGAAATCCTGCATATTCTGCAAACAATATAAATTGTTCCATTTTCCACCAAATGGAAGCTTCTTGGATGAGTCTTTAGATGTTCTGAACCTGGGCACCTAGATTTATTTTTCTTTATTTATATAACAAAGTATATGACAACTTTCCAAAGCCTGAATATAAACAGACAGTTACAGAGATGATCAATGACATAACATCTATACAAAACAGACATTTGGCTTGTTGGAGTAGACAATATTTTCACCAGCTGTAAAAAAGATATTCAGAGGGGAGGCAACCTGCATTTTCATGCACACAATATTGGTAGCCGTTAAAAAAAATCCTATTATTCATCACCATCAACTGTTGTCTGGCTGTGGTGACAGGAGCTTCAAAAAAAGTGACAAAGTGTATGAGACTCAGAGTGTAATTTAATATTCAGTTAACATCAATAATGAATTTTGTTTCTATCAAGTTTATTGGATTTATGTTTCTTTTGTTTTAATGCCTGTGGCTGGACCATCTCTGGCTTCATGAATCAGAGGACAAGCAGGGGAAAATGTGCTTGAGGAATGAGAGGAATTAGTTGGACTAGATATGCATAATTGGGACTAATAACAGCAGATAAAATACAAAGATATAATACAAAGCACTAATGACTGAGTGCTCTCTTGGTGGGGAGGGGAAAAATCTGATGACAAAACAAAGCAATGAAGAAAGACAGCCAAACAAATGGCAAGGCAAGGGAAAAAATAATAGCCAGGGGAAAAGTTGAAGTATACAGTAGAAGGGTTTAGGAAATGAACAGAAAGGTTATTGATGAGGACACACACACAGAGAGAGGCCTTCTTTTGTGCCTGCAGCCATAATTTCGTAGGGCGCTACTGTACTGCATTACTGTGTTGTTGCAGTGGGAAAAGGCAAGAGAAAGGGTAAAGCAAATTAGATTTAAGGGGGAAGACTGGGAAGAGGTAGTATGGTTGGATGTGATGACAAGGTTGAATCCACAAATGGCAGGGCTTTTTCACAGCATTCATTCTCTGGAAATGGTGTTTCGTTATTGATTAAAGCATAAAGACCTGGGCCACATGAAATCTCAGTAAAGGTAAACTGAGCTGTAAACTGTCATTCAAGCTGGCTGTGTTTCCAAGATAAAGATAGACATTTTAGGTTCAGATTCTCTTTCGTAATCATTAATGTCTTTGCTGCAATTTTGCTTCAGAGACACAATTTGTTTTTGAGTTCAAGGCCTAGGCCACTAATCTTTTTGCCATCATGTGCCAAAAGTGGCGTGTGTGTGCCTGAGGGGGTTGCATGAATGCATGCCCACACCCATAATTCAATTTGCCCCACCCTCCCTAGAAAGGCTCTGGAGCCTGGGGAGAATAAAAACCGGGCCTTCCCCACACCCTCAGGCCCTCCAGAGGCTGGAAACAGCCTCTTTCCCGACTTCTGGTAGGCCTGGAAGGCCCAAAGTTTAGCTGGCGAGCGCCTGCATGTGCATCAGAGCTGAACTAGGGCAACGCTCACGTGCCCACTGATATGGCTCCACGTGCCACCTGTGAGGTTTGCCATCATGGGCCTAGGCCCTCAAGATTTTGGGAAATCACTTAAACTCACATGTTTCAGAAGAAAGTTGCTTTGAAAGAATAAGAAAGGAAAGAAGAATTTGTTTTTAGGAAGCAGTTGAATTCACAAAGGAAACACTTTTGGTTTGAAGTGAGAAAGTCAGATATCAACAGGTCATGAATATCAATGCATCACCCATTGCAATGTATTACTCATTTTTTTAAAAAATTAAAAAAACAATGCACATTAAAATTGCTCCCAGGAATGCACCAAAACTAAAGTAAGGGTGTACAAACCCTCAAAAAACCTTGTGTAACATCTTTAGCACAGACAGAGTTTTTACCCTTTGTTCCTACTGAAATTAAAATTTTGATTATCACTGGGATAGGAAGGGATTGTGTACTTCCTCTTTTAAAATGTGGAGAGTACTTGAAGAATCACTTTCAACTTCATCATCTGATGAAACATAAAGTTTCATGTTTTAGAGGCTTGGCCATTATACACCCTTCCTATAGAAAGGTATTGGTTTAACAGTGTGACTATTTAATGTTTAGCCAAGAGCAATTGTTGCATGAATTTGTCTGTACTCGGTATCTGTCCTGTATGGGTTTTTTTGGATTTGTGTGAAATCTCCAAATGTAGCTTGGGAAGAATTCATTGTGGGATTTGTTTGCATCAAAATATAAATTGGTATTACCACCAGGTACTATATATTACAAGAGTAATTCAAAATCCATTAGTGCTAGCTCAATTCAGACTCTGCCTAAGAAACAGCAATAGAGAACAAGAGAATTCAAAAGGAAGAAGGCCAACTGGATATAATCCCTTTCCTGGCTGCTTAAGTTATGCCACAAATTCCCATTGCTCATCTGATATCCAGGCTACAAGTTTGTGGTTCATTATGACATATAAATCAGGATGACAACTTGAATTAACTCCAATTTCTCATTATAAATTCTACATTACTAGAGAAGGTGACATTTCTGGAGGCTTTTAAGGAAGCCCTGGTTCTCCCCCTTCTTAAAAAAAACACCCCACCACTGGATCTCAGCTGCCTGGACAAACCCCTGTGCTCAGTCATTCAGGCCCTAGTCATCTTATGGTTGGACCATTGTAGTGCACTCTACATGTAGTTACACTTGAAGAGCATTTGGAAGCTACAGCTGGTGCAGAGTACAGTAGCATAATCAGTTCTTGGGGCCCAAAGAGTAACACCACTGCTCTGTGAGCTTCATGGGCTTCCAGTTTGCTTCTAGGTGCAATTCAAAGCATTGTTAATCACCTTTAAAGCCCTTCATGGTACAAGTCAAGGCTACTTGAGAGACCAGCTCATCCCAAAGGATTAGATCCATCCCCCCATCTCCCCCATCTCATCAGAGATGGCCCATCCCCTCCATCTCATCAGATGTGGCAGGCTGCAGACCCTGCTGTTGTACCTGCTCTCTGGAACCTTTTGCCTCCCCTGATGTGTCCTGACCTTTTATAGGGGTCTAAAGTCCGGGCTCTCCTTGTTATCTTGGGCCCCCCATGGGGGAGCATCTCAGTGGAGGTGGGTAATCCAGTAACAGCAGATCCAACCTCTCCCATCGTGCCTCCACCTTTCCCATCTGTAATTGGATTTTAGTGATGGCATTATTTTACATAAGAATGCATATATATGATGAGCTGAAGGGCAAAAAGAAGCTACAAAGTTGCTCCCTCCCATGTTTGGGTAACTAGGCATATCTAGAAACACAAACACAAACACAAAGACACACACACACGTACAGTGCAAAGACTGTGGAAGAAACCAACAAGAGTGATCCCTATAATAATAGGTGCCTTGGGTGCAATACCCCAAACACTGAGTCGACACCTGGACACACTGCAGTTGGAGGGAATCACAACAGGACAGCTGCAAAAAGCTGCCCTTTTCGGGACGGCCTACATCTTCCGAAAATATTTTTACAAGTCATAGGCCACTGGTTGTGACCCGACTCGTAGAATGACTCCAGTTGTGATAGTATTTCTTATGTTCTTTGCCACAACTGTGTATCAATGCTTTAATTTAGATTTTTACACTGACTCTAAGCATAGATAGGGAGGCTGGATTAATTTACCAAAATATCCCCTTCTGACTTCATTATCACCTGTGTGAGAGGGAACAGGGTTACACCTCAGCAATGTCCTTACAAATATATATATAATGGACTTAAATTATTGTTAGAATCTATTTTGAACAGGCTACTGTGAACTATCACAGAGTGCCTTTAAGGTTTAACTAGTATTCAAGACATCTATTTCTGGGGTCATGGCTTGAAGGATTGCATGTATCATACACTGCTATCACTATGAGCTTCTTTGCCATACGGAAATAAATATAATTTTAAAATACTAAATTTAGTTTTACAGATTATGAATACATTTTTGGGATAAAAATAAATTTTGTAAGATAATGATAGCCATAGACTTAGATGCAACTTTGAAATCAATAGAAACTAATTTGTATTGCTATCATGTATGCATGTATATACTGCTGGAGATATCAAACACTCTGCAAAGATTAAAAACATCAAGACCTAATTCATAAGCTGATGCTTCTAGCAAAAATGAGACTTGGTGGGCAACTAACAAGACAACTACTTAAATTAATTCCTACCAGGGTTTAGAGAATACTTATGATTATCAACATATGTGAAAAATGTTCCACCAAAATCTAGAGTAGTGGTGAGGAGTAGTATACCTTTAAAATACATTTTATTGTAGCTTTAAGAAAGAAAAACAAAAACCGTGGAATGGGTATTTAATTTAGTATGCCACTGGATCAATAATGAAATGTATAAATGTTTCAATTAACCAAAGTCATCTGAAGATTTCCAGCTTCCCACAACTGATGCACACTAACCCCAGACAGTGATAAAGTTAGAAAAGGTTGTGAGAATTTGTTCTCATAACATTCCCTATAAATCTAAAGAGTCCCAAGAAGCAACAATCTTTTCCATCTAATGAGCCACTGTGAATAACTAAAAAGAGAAAACAGCAGGGGATTCACATTCTCTCTGCATGAAGCCTGATATTTTATGGAATGAATACACTTATTATGTTGATTGGTTAATGGAGCATACAGATGGTGTTAGCATATCAGGAACAGGAAGTCGGACATATATTTTCCTAGTGGCTTGGGTTTAAAACCATGTAGTATATAAGCTATTTGTATTTTTTCCATTTTCAGTAGCCTGACTTCCCTTCAAAATAAGGGGTCAAAAACAGATTTTGGAAGCCTCAAGTCTTTTTGCCAGTGTCGGAAAAAGGGGGAAGAATCCAGGAGTGCTATTCAGCAGGTTCTGACAGGTTCTGGAGAACCAGTAGAGGAAATTTTGAGTGGTTTGGCGAACCGTTCAAATACCAGCTCTGTCTGTCCCTGGAGTGGGATGGAGTGGAGATTTTGCAATATCCTTCCCCCAGGAGTGGGGAGCGAACATGGATTTTGCAGTATCCTTCCCCTGCAGTGGGGTGGGGATGAAGATATTGCAGTAACCTTCCCCTGCCAAGCCCACCAACAGGTAGTAAAGAAATTGAATTCCACCACTGGAAGTATCTTTATTTATCATTAAGTTAATGTGGCTAAGTCACAGGGTGACAATGCCTTTACAATTATAGCAATTTAACAGCTGTTTTCCTTCTGGGCTAGGGACAGAGAAAAATAATGTCAGGGCAAGTTTATGAGTTGGTGTTGTGCGGAAAGACTCTCAGATGAAGAATGGCATAGATCTGTAATCAATAGTTGGTTGGGATGTTGACTAGGCTCTGGAAGAATATTAGGTAACTTGGACACCAAAACTTTGACTTATGGATACCATAACTTTGACCCAAAAAAAAGGATGTTGTTGGTTTTTTTAAAATGTATTTAATGTCTCTAGTTTTATACAGTAGTTTTAATATGACTTTCATGCTATTTTAACTTTTGATTGAGAACTGTTGGGAGCTGGTTATAAACTGGGCAGATATATAAATGTTTAAAATAAATAATATATGAATTAATATTAGACAACAGTTTGAAAATGCATCAGAAGGAATAAATATGCATTGCATTCCTTGGACAAATGTAATAGTATACATGACATAATGTTTCATAGTGGGCTGAATGAATCGAAAACCAGCTAATAACACGGAAGAGAACTTTATCTGAATGCCAAAGAGAGGCAAAGAGAGAAAAGCTGGATTTCAAGCAGATTAGGCTGATCATTAATCCTTTTCTCTTCTGACACCATGGCAAAAGGCAATCTTAATCTGGCCTAGATATTGCTTGTGGGAACAAAGAGAAGACACAAAACAGTCTGTTGTGAAATTTGACAGAGCTGATCTGACATCCCTATCTACAAACTGATGTGTTTAATCTGTTTATGGTGTACCATTAAATATATATTTTTCCTTAGATTGTAAAAACGTTTCTTTCAAACAATCAAGTTTCAAAAATATGCCGTGGGGAATTTGCAAGAAAGATGAACCAATTATGGCCCCACTGCTGATCAAGTAGAAAGAAAGAAGAGAGCCATGCCACGCCTGATGGAATTTTCTTATGTAAGACAGACCGAAGCGGGCCACACTTGTGTAACACATTGTGTAAATGAGGAACTCTTGTACAGGCAAGGCAGCAAAGCTAATGTAGGTAAATAATAGCCATGGTCTGTGCTTATGGACATATGCCATCGGCGTTGTTCTGATTCTGACTCAAATTCTAGCAAACACACAGCATGTTCTGGGTTGCCAGGGGTACATAACTTTTCCTCCCAAGGCAGGGGTTGCCTAATAGGGAGTACATAAAATTAATATGATTACATGCCAGTTGTGTATTTAATCAGGAACACATACACAAACACACACAAGTTATCATTGTCAGGGCATGAAAGTTAAGTATTTTGGTATTTGGTCAGCATTTGGGATGAGAGACAGGGATGGCATGAGCTGCAGGAAAGGCTAGAAAGTAAAAAAGCAACAACACTGTGAAAGACAGCAATGACAAGCTTTCTCCATAGCGTTACCAAGAAAAAAAAATAGATATGTTCATATAGTCATAAGGACTTCTGCCATTCCACCTGCTTTAGAGGGCACCCATCTCTATTGGGAACAGCAGATGAAATCTTTTCATTTCTCTTCACCTTCTCTGCTGTTCATTTCTATTGTCTGTGTCCCTCCTTCTGCTCTCTCTTCCAAACAGAGAAAGCTCTGGAACACTTTTCTTTTTTAATGTTATGACGGCCTACAAAGTGCCACGTATACAAAGAGAGGCAATTTAATACTGTGCATTATAGAAAAACGGAGACCGTACATCCATCTTTCCCCACCACTCTCATACGCAAACACACACACACCAGTATACACACATACACACAATTATAAATGCAAGAAAGAGGAAGAGAGATGGATGGATGTTATGCCTTCCTCAAGGCAGCCTGGCAGCTACTGCGTTAAGGGAGGGAGGGAATGGCATATGCTTTCGATCATATAATGTCAGTTTGGTTTTTGTTCTGTTCTGCTGACATGAAAAGGTGCACAGGAGAAAAAGAGGAAGAAAAAAAAACCCATGGAGATTTGTAATGACATACTTGTGCCTTTTTCTGCCGAGCCCTGCAGCACTACTTGCAGAATGCAGAATTCACTGAGAACTTAGAAATGTGTGGAAGGTAAATAGTGGATCTAAAATTAGACGGGCCATGAATTCACTTAGGTATTTTAAATCCAAGAGAAGAGGCAAAAAGCTTCAAGAATCTAACGATTCTTGCTTCCCACTTAAAGTTCTTTCTCTCTATTTAACATCTATAAAAGCAGAAGGAAACCTACATACTGAATAGGTCTGTTGGAAACACAGCACATTAATAAATCTATGATTAAAAAGAAAGAAAGAAAAACCCATGACTTTTTATCCAAACTCTTTACACAGATGCTATTCATAGAAATGCTGACAAACACTGCAGCGAGCCACGCACCTGACTAGCTGCAAAAAAATCTCCAAAATATCCTCACCTAATAGGTCTCATCAGAAAAAGGTATGCCAATTATATAGACATAATTCATATATAGACAAAACAGCCTGATCTCTTTGGATGAGCATGGAAGTTTTTGCCCTGTAGTTAAGAGTCTTAGCATGCAACTGTATGCAGTTGCATACAGAAATATATACGTGTAGATTTACACTCTATTTGTCCACAAAAGCAAATACACAAACATTGAATAAGCAGTTGTTGCAAATATGCCACCAGATGGCATCTGAAAGCAAGGACTCAGGTGTTGGAGAAAACAACTGAGCCGGAATGCTCCAGACAATTCATGAATCTTGTTGAATTCAATTCGTGAATTCTTTTTCTCTACTGCTCAGATCAGTTTTTGTATCCGGAACATAATTTCTACATTTGTAGAATATGCAAATAACCTTAGTACCTCCATGGAGCAACATGGAAAAAGTTTTATATCAACAAAATGCATGCACAATAGGGATATTGAGATAGACTCTAGAACCTAGAGCTGGCTGGAAAATTCTGGGAGTTCAAGTCCACAAATCTTAAAGCTGGCAAGTTTGGGAACCTCTGCTAGAAGATCCCACCTTTCTTCAGATGATTTTTATATTCATTATACCTATAGAGATAGAAATACCTCAATAAGTGTAGAGACCATACCAATAATAATATATTATCACAATGCAGTAATAATGCATTATAACAATGCAGTAATACCACATTGTTATGAGGCATTAATATTACATAAGATGCATTATCAATGCATCAGTAATATACGTTATCATCAACCTACAACAGTTCATTTAGTGACCGTTCAAAGTTACAATGGCATGGGAAAAAGTGGCTTATGATCGTTTTTCCACAGCTACAACCTTTCCAGCATCCCCATGATCATGTGGTCAAAATTCAAATGCCTCACAACTGGTTCATATTTATGACCGCTGCAGTGTTCCAGGGTCATGTGATCGCCTGGCAAACAAAGTCAATGGGGAAGCTTCACTTCACAACTGGGTTACTAACTTATCAATTGCAGTGATTCACTTAAGAACTGAGGTCATAAAACGGGACAAAACTCTCTTAACAAATGTTTCACTTAGCAACAGAACTTTCAGCTCCATTGTGATTATAAGTCGAGGTTTACCTGTATATAATATTTTGGATATGGCAAATAAAAACAGGTAATATAAAATCAGTTATGTCTTTTTAATTTTAAGTTGTAAGAAACAGCAAAACTGGTAGACACAGCTGTGTTTGTTATTTGACTATCCTGAGCCCTAAGTAATTAGATGGCAATGATGTGGTGAAAGATATCTTTCATTTGTCAGCACTGAAAAAAAAAGTTCCTAGTTTCTACTGATATACTTTGTCATAGGCAGAAATATTTCTTGGGTTATTCTTCATTTACTTACACATTTTAAGTTGGAGAATAATCTCTCCCAGATTGTGCAATGTACTTCCTTGCTATACTTACAGTAGGTAATAAATGTACTTAATTTTACAGGTACATCATAATTGGTGAAATGTCGGCAGAGTATGTGAGGCAATTTTTAAATTAGGGATCTGACCTTGCAAACAATCTTAGTATGCTTGGGACCATGGTGGGCTGCTCCCAGTTTGGCCTGGTTTGGGTGAGCTGGTAGCACTGATCAGGTTTGAGGAACTCTGGGAGTTGAAGTCCACAAGTCTTAAAGTTGCCAAGGTTGGAGACCCCTGGCGCTGATGGTGAGGTGAGACACGGTTAGTTTCGACCGTGAACTGGGCCTTCCACCTGCCCCTGCGCTATACCTACCTGCATTTGTTAGTTTTTAGCCCAGCTGATGGGCATAGCAGAGCGGATTGCCACGCCTCAGCTGTTTTGAACTGTAATGCGCTTGTGCAGAGCACATGTTTGGTGCGTGCCCGAGCAAAGCCGGCATGCGCGTGCAAAATGCATGCTTGAAGTGAACTGATGGTAACACCGGTTGGAACCCACCACTGGCTTGGGGTAAATGGTTTTGGCTGCACTTATGGTACATTTTATGCCACTTATGGCTACACTTATGGAAGGTCTTGATGGAAATGGCTGATCATCTCGGGGTTGCCATTTGGGTGGTGGTGGAAGGCTTACAAGGATAATGAAAAACAGCAGACTAGCAGCACGGGAGATTAACAATGAAGAAGCAGCCGGCCGCCAATCAGCTGAAGAGCAGGTTGGCAACAGAAGAAAGAACTAGGCCCAACAAAAAGATTCCAGGCCTCTCAGATCTCTCAAGAACTACAACAGCCATGTGGGTGGGGCAGGCACATGTGGGGCGTGGGGTTAAATTGGCGGGAAAGCAGCAATGGTTATCGCTGCCTTTGTTTTGGTTGCTATGTGCCGATGTTTCCAGGCCTGCAAGAATTAAAAACAGTTAATCAAACCTTTTATTTCTGTTTCTTGGTTTTGGAGAGTCGGAACAGTGACAGATATCTGTATCCATGGACTTACCTGTGTCAACCATAGGAAATGGAAGACAGTGACTTAGGATATAAGAGGAATCAGTCATGAAGAGCATGATTAATGAAAAAAATATAAGAAAATAAATATATAATTTATTTGCAAAACTAAGAAAAGTGATAGGACATAGTAGACCACAAGGATGATGATCTGATTGGACTGGAGGTAAAAAAATACATGGAAGAAAATAAAGAGATATTTTATTGTTAATATATGGTATAATTATTGTGAATATATGGTATAATTTGCTTGGAAGTGTTGCTGTGTGTATGTATGAAAGCGGAACCTCAAACATTGGTGATGGTTGCATGTTACACTTAAGTGAATAGTGATAATGGAAAAATCAGAGATGAGTTTGGGGGGAAAGTTGTACAGCATTCTGAATAGGTGTGATTTAAGCAAATATAATGTGTATACACTGAAAAGGAACACAAACCTACAAGCATGATTGAGTTGTTTGTGGTAAAAAACTAAAAGATAATGAAGGACAGTAAGATATTGGAAGGTCTGAATGTGAGGTATTATTTAGTTACTTTGTTAAAACTATCTTGAGGGAAAATTGACAAGGAAGAAAAGGGAAAGTTAAAGTAAAGTGAAAGTATGTAATGACTTAAGAAATAGAAAATATGCATCTTGTAAAGTGAAAAAGGCTCTGGATGATGGAAAAGTGCAAATAAAAAAGACTGGTGCTGCCTTTTCAAAAATGTCAATTAGAGAATAATAGCATGTGTATGATCAATAAACAGTTTAAAAGAGTTTGAAATTGCATACATTTAAATGTTTATATTGGATAAGTTTATTGTTTTTTTTTACTATGTTTGATTTTCCTGCTGACATACCGAAGAAGAAACAAAAGAAGATGGACACGAATTAAAATGTTAAATATATAATTCTATTTTAAAGAAACCAAACCTCAGCCCTTCATTGTTGTACAAAAATTTGCAAATTTAAAATTGCATGAATTTTTATTACAGGGTGAATTACATTTACTGACTAATATTATATTTATAAATAATTCCTTTTCTATTTTAATTCTGTACATTTGAAAACCAATAAAACTTGTTTTACAAAAAAAATATGTGTATGATCAGAAAAAGATAGTTAGACAAAATATAGCATAACGAATATGGACTATTACAAGGCAGAGAAAATGCAAAGCAATTATAATGGAAACGTTTTTAAAATTGGGAAGTAAGCAAAGAAAGCTCAGCTAGGATACTCCATCAGGATTAAATTAAAAACAGAAGTGATAAAGTGATTTGGGATGAAACATAACTACAGAAATGCCAACAATATATTAGAAATTAATATGGGGATGTTGATGATATCTCAACAAATGGAACCAAAACAAATTACAATGTCCAAGAAGAAACTGATGAAAAAAAGTAATTAGTATTGTAAGAACATGGAAAAATGGTAAGGCTGGAGGCACTGTAGAAGGAACTGGGGAAATATTAAAAGATAAATAGTTTGTTTACAGAGTTCTTGTACAGCATGTTAATATGTCCTTGGAAATTCCATTTCTCTCTAAGTTTGAAGAATGACATTATTGTTACTTTATACCAAAGGGTATACCATAAGTAATCCTCATTTAGGAACTACAATTGGGATGGGTAACTTGACCATTAGGTAATTTGGTCACTAAAGCTGCAATTATGCTTATGATTTTGCTTCAGCTTTCCTTTACATTGCAAACTTGTAAAGACATACATGTGGGGTTTGGTCATAAAATCACTTTTTCATCACCCTTGTAAGTGTGAACAGGCTCTAAATGAGGCAGTTGCTGAACAAGGACTACCTGTAATTGTAATACCGAATGCTAAATCCACAGAGGAAAAGTTAGTTAAGTATGGAAGGAAAAGTAAGGAAAAGAGTGGCATAATTCTTTCAGAAGACTTTGACAATGAGCAAAATTTGGGGACTACATTTTGTGATGAGGGGTATGTAGAACCAAATTTTGCACTTCAGTAGATCAATGAGAAATAGACAAAGATAGGAAGGGAAATACTGTGCTTGATAACTTAGTAAACTTTATGATAAAGTGAATAAGCTTGAATTATGGAATGTTTTATATCAATACAAATTGAAGGTTGATGAATGTGTTGAGAGTATGCAAATGATGGAATTTCCATTTATTTCCATGATGGAAATAAAACATGAATGTGATGATAAATGTGATGCTTAGTAAATGGTTCAACATAGAGCAGGGAGTATGATGCAAACATGTAATTTGTCTTTGGTTACTTGGTATATTTATGAGAGAAGCCATAATATGCAGAGGCATTCTGGTGGGGTGGTGAATATATCCATACAATCAATATTACATTGTTGGTTAAGAGCCCAATTGTTTTTCAATGAAAGTTAGACTGTATGATCCAACAAGGACCATGTATTTGAAAATTAATATAAATCAAGATAAATTCATAAGATCCAGATAGTTTTTTTATAAGAGAGGGGGAAAGAGTTTATAGTATTAAGTTATATATAAATAGCAGGAATTGTTGTGTTCAAAAGTTTATTTTCGACAAGTTTTGTTAGATGGAAATGAGAATTGGACAGGTGAGCAATAATGCTGCTTATCCTGAAAGGGTATGTGATGGACATTTTCATTCCTACAAAATGTTTTTTTCTTTCCCAACATTCATGTATAAAAGTAAACTTCAAACCAGACAAAATCCCACATCCCATATCTGGTGCTATTGCCTTTTTATTGTTTGGCATATCTGCAGGTGATGACCAGGCTTAGCCCGAGGGAGGGGTCAAATGCACCATCAATCATGCGTCCATTCATGCCCATAAGAGATCTAACTCCAACCCACCTTGAGTTCCCTTCTATTCTTAACTCCCACTAATTTCCCTTTACTGTTAGTAGTTCAGATTCTTGTAGAGAGCATAATCTTGCAATGAACCTATATATTATTTTGAACTGCCTGGACTTCATGATTTCCCTGGATGCTTGACAATATCATTGTGATGGAGTCTAAAGCCCAAGGAATAATGTGTTAGATTTGCTGGTGTATGTGTCCATGGTTGATATCTTTTGAGCACTGTTGAGTTTCAGGGTTTAGTCACTGTGGTCTAGAGAAGAGATTAGGCATGCACATGAAAAATATGTCTATTTCTTTATAGATAAAACCAGATTCTTACATCATTTCAAGCTCTCCTATTTTGGTCTAGTTGTTTGAACTCTACAGAATCTGTTCACTCGGATCTGCAGTACATTCAGCTAATTCTGTCTATTATTTCAAATGGCATTATAACGTACCAAAGGAAAAGAGAGAAAGGAGCTATTAATTATTCTAATCACACATTTCTAGATCGGTAAATAGCAACAGCTGCTACTTTAAAACTATTTTTGTTTCAAAACCATTGGAAAATTGCTTTAAGTCTCCAAGTATTATCTGGAGCTTATGAAACAGGTTCTTAATTAGAGGAAACTGTTTGCTTAGTTGTAGAATCATTTCCAGAAGCACCTAAAAGAGCTTTTAATGTTAGCAGCACATTTAAACTGTAAGTATCTCTTTTTGTTGCATCAGCCTACACCCTCTCACTCACCTCCCACTCTGGAAAAAAGCTTTTTGCAGCTTAACAGGCCAATTTAATCTATAGTCGTCTCTATGAAGGAGGATGCCCAAATCAGACTTAAACTTTAGCACTTCCATTTATGAGTATCTTTTATCTTGAAGGGGCCAGTTCAGCCCAAAATCCAGGATTTAAATTAAGCATACAAATAATAGCCAGCATTAGGATGAGCCTGACACAGCTGGCCTGTTGTATGGCCATAAAGATCTGGTTATGTTCCTTGGGCCACAAAATGTGATAAGGGCTCCATTACTTGGCTACATTAACATCTATGGCAATAATTTTCTCGGTGACCATATATATTTATTTGATATTGCTTTAATTTATGTTTTTTTAAGATGAGCACAAGAGTCACTTTTGAGATGGACAGCTATAGAAATCAAATCAATAAATCAATGAACAGAGCAAATTAAAAAAAACATTACACAGGAAGTGTGCTTTAACGCAATAACTTTAATGCCAAATTTTGTTTTGATGCCAAAGAATGAAGAGTAAGATATAGAAATGGGGCTTATAGGATAAGAGTGGATGGACAAAGGTCACACAAGGATATCAGTAATAGAATAATCTTTTAGCAGCTCTTTTGGGCTATGTCACTTCAGCAAAAGAATGAAATAATGGATCAGTCAGTCAATCAATATTCTAGCAGAATGATATTGGTAAAAAGGAAATATACACATCTTTTCAACTTAAATGTTTTAATCAAGAGAGTGACAAATATGTGAAAGAAGATGGAGGTCCATGGATTAATTTAGTAACAACATATTTTTATTTTTGTTTTTTTGCAGACATTTCATTATCTAGATAACATCAGGGCTGACAAGACAAGGCACTTAAACCCCACTCCCTACTGATACTGTAAAACCCCACTCCCTACTGATACTGAGGATGTTACCTACTTTGGTAATAGCAATACCAATAGCACTTAGACAGCATTTAGACAGCTTCACAGTGCTTTGCAGTCCTTTCTAAGTGGTTTACAGAGACAGCATATTGCCCCCAACAACCGGAGTCCTCATTTTACCAAGCTCAGAAGGATGGAAGGCTGAGTCAACCTAGAACCAGTCAGAATCAAACTGCTGGCAGTCAGCAGAATTAGCCAGCAACACTGCATTCCAATCACTGCCCTACCACAGCTCCTATGAAACATCTGCAATGAAATATGTACAAGAAAAACAAGCAACCTCAGAGTGCACCAAGGACCTCATAGTTCATTCCTGAGCTACAAATACTCTTCTACTGGTATTTTTTAATTTTTAAAAAACTTACTGCTTTAATATACCGTTAGTTTCTTGAGTAACCACAGAAGCACACTGATTAGATACAACTAAATATCCAGGTTTACTTAAACATACACAATTCTCTCAAACATAGTTTGTAATACTACAAAGAATATATTTACAATTATAACTATTTACATCTTACATATTACAGTCAGCCAGCATTAACATGACCATGCACATGACCAGTACATATTCACCAACCTTCAAAGATGGCTAGAGTGTGGCTTCTTACTTCAATCCAACTCTTTGAGCTCTGAGTACATCACAGCTTACGTCAAACACAAGCTATGACCATCAAAGCCACCGTACCTTGTGACCCTCCCAATCATGTCTTTGGGGCACCTTCCTGGTTTACATTCCGGCACAATTGCGAAGGAAAGGAGCTAACAGGGCTGGCAAAACGTATTTTGTCGGGTATGAATCAAATCATCATGCATACAGGTTCTGGGATCCTGCAACATGCAAAGTAGCTACAAGTGCTAGTGCTAAATTCAAGGATAATGTGGGCTAGAATAGAGTCGAACAGGAGACTCATCCCGATACTGTGACGATTGATAAGGAATTATTTCCAAAAGAAACAAAAACTCAGGTAAGTTCAAAGAGAAAAAATGGAATAAAGCATGATGATTATATGGAGGATATTGATAGGGGAGAGGTTCCAGATATATCCAAGTCTTTTCAGGATAGTGTAAACAAGAAGTCAAATGGTTCTGATGAGGCAATAGTTCTTAGAAGGTCATCCCGAGTTTCCAAACAACCAAACCGTTATCAGGCACATTCAGTGATATCAAAAGACTATGAGCCTATTAGTGTAGCAGATCTTAAGAATTGTTCTGAAAAGGACCAACTGGAATGGAGAAATGCCATGAGTAAAGAATTAGATTCCTTAAGATCTTTGAATGTATATGAAACTGTTACGGTACCTGCTAATGAGAAGATAATAGGAAGTAGATGGATTTTTAAGAGAAAATATGACAATGAGGGAAATGTCAAGTTTAAGGCACAGTTGGTTGCACAGGGTTTTTTACAAGATATAGGTGATTACAATGAAGTGTTTGCTCCAAATCTGAGAGCAACCACGTTAAGAGCAGCATTAGTGTGGGCATCAAAAATGAATTATGTTGTTAATCACATCGATGTGGAGATGCCATATTTGCATGCACCTCTGCGTCACACTATATATACGAGAAAGCCAAAAGGGATGGTAGATTCTAATGATGGACAGTGTTGGCTACTTAAGAAAAGTCTATACAGACTCAAGCAATCCGGATTCGAATGGAATCAATGTTTAGTCAAATAATTGAATATGTTAGGGTTTGTTGTTAACAGCGCAGATCCATGTTTATTTAAAAGGAAGATCATTATGTATGTTTAAGTAAATCTGGATATTTAGTTGTATCTAATCAGTGTGCTTCTGTGGTTTCTTAATAACGTAACACATAGTTCCCCTTGATCATCTTGTAAGTATTCAATTTTCCTGTCCTCTCTCTCTTTCTTTAATTTGTAAGCCAACCATCGTCCAGGTTTATTTGCAAATTCAAAATATATTTGCTTACTTGTTTTTAATTTTTGTGCCAATTCTTCTTGTTGTAACAAATTTAGTTTGTGTTTAGCCAGGTCTCTCTTTGTTCTAACCGTGTCATCTGAATTTGTTTGCATTTCTTTCTCATATTGGTCTAGTTGATCTTGTAATTCCTGATACTTTTTTCTACTCTCTCTGTATTTTTTGCTCCATAAGCCAGGATTAAGATAGTTTTCAATTAGTAAAGGGGAAAACAATGTGGATGGGAAGTTTACTGGAAAGGGATGCCACATGTTTATGACTCTCTGTGAAGTTTCCCAAATATTCGTGAGCCACGAGCCAAGGGTGCAAAAAATCCATTCATTCATTAGGAGCAATGTCTTGGCAAATACCCATAGGGAGTCATATCTGCCTCCACATAATTTACATTACCTTTGACCCTGCTTTCTCCCCTCCTCTCTGGGCTTGTCATCAATCACATTCTCCAACAGAACACATTCCCAGGCTGTAGAAACCCCATCCCTCCTGCTGACTCTGGTCACCTGGGATAGAACCTGGAGAAAGGCAGTTGTGGAATCTGCTTCCAGTAAAGACAGCCCACCAGCTCCATCCGTTCTCCCACCTACTGCTTATGGCAACCAGAAAACAGGCCTGGGATGTTTTATGAATTCACAGTGCATTATTGAAATTCTGTATTTTGGTTTTTTTTAAGACTAATAATCAGTTGAATGAAAATATCAGTAAGAAATTCAGCAAACTTCCAGTGAAATATAGAAACAAATGTGCTTAAAAACAATACTAAATTCACCCAAAAATAGGTTGTAACACACTTTTGATTAAAAGAAATGTGACAGTGTCCTTTCAGAAAGAAATATTTCAATCTTTAACATCCACATTTATTTCCAAGATGGTCAAGTCAAGATGATCAAGTCAGAAGAGAATCAGCATTAATAAAAAATAAAAGGGGTTGGTGGTGATTGCTCCAGATTAAACAATGCTTTGTAATGGTTCACATCCTCTGATTATTTCATGGAAAATCCCTCACCTCATTTCACATTTTTGAGAAATCTGATAAAATAAAAAAGTCAGAAAATCAAAATAAAAGTTTTCAAATTTTTATTAGTTAGAGATTCTTCTGCTTCATTATATTCTCTCTGCAATTCAGATTGGGTTTGAATAGGATAATATAACATTTGGGGGAAAAGATGCAAGCCAGCAGACCAGCCCCAGAGGCCAAGATGGAGAAGATCTCCAC
>JANHFP010004483.1:66867-85651 GCA_032468135.1 Calamaria suluensis | reverse complement strand
CACCTTTGGTGGGAAGGTAACAGTGTTCCATGCACCTTTGGCATTTAGTCATGCCGGCCACATGACCATGGAGATGTCTTTGTACAGCGCTCGCTCTTCGGCTTTGAAACTGAGATGAGCATCGCTCCCTAGATTCGGAAACGACTACCACATATGTGCGAGGGAAACCTTTACCTTTTAAATAAGTAAATAATTAATTAATTAATATACCACTGGCAGATTTTTATTTCATGGAAAAGTGCATATTTCTAAAGGTACAGAGACTCCCAAAATTTGTGTGAGACTATATTTTAATTCTTATAACCTTAGATGGGCCTCAACAAAAATACACCCTACCTGTAATTAAAAAAGAAAACTTGTAACTGTACCTGGAATCCAAGCAGAGATTTTAGGCATCTGAATGTAGCACAAAAGCATCTTTGTGCACATAACACTGTACACAGTAAATGAAACAGCTTAAGACTGGCCTGAAATGTAATTACAGCAGACACAATTAATTTCCATTTAATTTAATTAATTTTCCTTTGATTTGCATAGCTATGCCTGCAGCACAAGATTAGAGGGATGTAGTTTCCAAAAGATTGGAGATGGATGCCAAGACATTTGTCTGAAATGGTATTAATTTTTCAGATGAAAGCAACCTTAAACCCTTGAAAAAAATATAGCCTTCTTTTTTAACGTCAGTCTGGCAGAACCGTGCAATGTGCAGAACTTTGTCAATCACGCCCACAATCCCACTTGGGAAACAGAGGAAATGTCAGAATCATCAGAGTGTAATAATACTGAGATGAGATTATGAAGTAAGGATGGAGGGTGGAATTTACAGCAAATGTCCTTTAAATACCATTGATATAAATATGTTAAATAGGTGGCTTAATTCCTTTGGTAGTGGGCATTGCAATGTTTTCAAGTAACATGATGATGTGAAGAATCTGATAACTGATAGAAAAAGCTTGACGTTTTATCATAACCTTTCTCAAGAAACTGAACTGAAAATTGCCTTCAAATATATAAAGCTGGCAGAGAGAAAAAAATTCATACAATACTGTTGAACAACAGGGTTAGATGATGTTTAATTTACAGGTTGGGATTTCCTTGATCATGCTGTAAGTAAAATTTTAGAAGAGAGATGTTACATATAATTTATACTGAACAGGCTTAGTTAGCTAAGCTGAACTTGTGAGTTTTTTATATACGTATATTGAAAGTAATATTTCAATTACTCTCTTTATGGCTGCAAAGAGAGATACTCATGTGCATAGGTAAGGAGTCCACCATTCAGGATTTATTTTTTGGAACATTTTTTTTTTAATGAATCAGGTCTCTCCTGGATGTTCGCTGTGTCCTTACTGTTAAAGTAAGGATAGCATTTTAAAAAATATTTCACAACTAGAGAGTAGAAGGATATGTAGCAGGGGTGAAACCCAGCAGGTTCTGACAGGTTCTGGAGAAATTTTGAATAGTTCGGAGAACCGGCAAATACCACATCTGACTGGCACCAGAGTGGTATGAGAATAGAGATTCTGCAATATCCTTCACCCAGGAGTGGGGAGGGAATGGGGATTTTGTAGTATCCTTCCCCTGCCATGCCCACCAAGCCACACCATTCCCATCAAGCCACGCCCACAGAACCGGTAGTAAAAAATTTAGATTTCACCATTGATATGTAGACTCAGGTTCCTATAAATTAAAGTACGGAAGTGTACATCCCAAAGATGTACAATTATTAGATTTTATTAAGCAGTGGTGGGTTTCAAATTTTTTTAATACCAGTTCTGTGAGTGTGGCTTGGTGGGCATGGCAGGGGAAAGATAGTATAAAATCTTTACTCCCACCGCACTCCAGGGAAGGATACTGTAAAATCTCCATTTCCTCCCAATCAGCTGGGATTCGGGACGCAGTGAAGAGATGGGGGTAGGGGCAGTCAGAATTTTTTACTATCGGTTCTCCAAACGACTCAACATTTCTGCTACCAGTTCTCCAGAACTGGTCAGAACCTGCTGAAACTCACCTCTGATATTAAGTGTCTTTCTCTCTGAGTTCAAACTTTGAAGAAGCAGAGGAAAAAGGCACCAGAACAAAGAGTCTTTTTTTATTTTTTTGGCTTGGATTGTCTTATTCAGCAGTTGGCTGTACATCTTTTTTTTTCTCCAGAAGACCATTATGCTCTTTTTTTTCCTGTAAAAATGAATGTTTCCTGGGAATACCAGGATTTTCAAGCTTTGTGTACAGATAACTAACACTTTGGCCTGCAATACATTCCTAGATTTGGAAGATATAATGTGGAAATATGGAGGGAGCCCAAAGAGTAAATTTTAAACAGTTTTAAAATGAACTGATGATATTTTGATAAATATTTCCCTTGTATATTTCATAGAATCTCTTTTGCTGGATAGCTTTGGGTGTGGTTAAAAATTGGGAACATGCATTTGCTGATTCATTTAAAAAAATTGATAAGGGAAATTTCTTGTGTGATCCATCTTCTTGGGAATTTCATAAAGGCTTGCCAATCTCCAAGGAGAAGATAAAATGATCTATTAAAGGAAAGTGGTCACTATAAGCGCTAGAAATAGTTGCTGCAATATTCATAACACAAAAGCAGTTAACATTTAGTTGGTTGTATTAGCATTTCTTCATTTCCAAAATGTAGGTTATCCTTCTCTGTTACCTGAAATTTTCCTGGCAACTTTCATTGAAACACACAAGTGGATAATGTCTTGCCTAGCTTATGAAGGGGTTCCCCAGCCCTTCTTGCCTATTTCTTTATGGAAGAAGAAACAGGGAAAATGCCCACTTTCTCCGTTGCAACACTTAGAATGTGAAGCACTACATTGTTCTCTCAGTATGATTGAATTGCTGGCATGAGAGGAGCAGTGAAGAACAAGTTAAGAAAGAAGAATAGAGTAAACCTATAGTTCTAAAATTAGGCTAGGCTAATTTCAAGGAAATGATTAATCTCTTTACCATCATTCTGTATCAATGATACATATTTAATCCGCAATTCCACTCTTTCTAATTTTGGCACCAATCTCAGACTTTTTAAAACTTTTCATGGGAAATATGAACCACTTTGCTCTTGGTTTTGCTTACTTTTATCCTCATGATGTAGTATGAATAATGGGAAGAAGAAAAATGGACATTTACCTGTGAGAGGGCCTTATAACTTTGCAGTTCTAGATCATGCCTTCAGAGAATGTGTTAGATACTGACTGACAGGATCCTCAGCCAATCTGTTTGAAGCCGGCGTTAACCAATCCGGATGACAGCTCCTAGTGGGGAAGTTTAAAGAGCTGCCAGTGGCTGGAAGCGCAGCCAAGCTTTCTGTATAAAAGCCTGCGTGCCACAGCTGCATGTGTCCTTTGTTAGCAGTTTACAATAAAGTAACCCTGTTATCACAGCATGCATCTAGCTCATTCACCCAACACTTCAGAATGGTTGATAGACTGGTTGGTTGGTTTATGCAACAATGTTGGAATGCAACAATGGCAGAAGTTGGGAATCAAATGACATGTCCGTGTAGGTTCCAGGACTCAAATCTGATTTAAAGGTTCAACAACAACAATTACAGAAAAACATTTCAGGGGCCTTGTTCATACCACATAGTTGACCCAGTGACTTCCTTCAGAGTCTATTCCATATGTTTATGTCGCAATACCACAGGGAGTAGGATGACTGGAATGGTTGACTAGCAGCCATGTTCATAATCCTTCTGTCAGAACAAAAATTGGAGGCTGTCATCTGTGGAATTACAAAGATGCTATTATCGCTGTAGTTACAAATTGAATTAATTTTGTGTAGTGATTACAAGCACTGCTATA
Source organism: Calamaria suluensis (assembly GCA_032468135.1). Lineage (NCBI taxonomy): Eukaryota > Metazoa > Chordata > Lepidosauria > Squamata > Calamariidae > Calamaria > Calamaria suluensis. The sequence goes on along the minus strand of JANHFP010004483.1, from coordinate 81,833 downwards.
GGTTAGAAGTTGCAAGGCCATGAGTTCTAGTTTGTTCTGAGGAACAAAGACACTCTCTTTCACTTTGCAATTGTTTTATACCTAATGTTGAGAGACAATATCTTTTTACACTATTTATATAGAAATCAAATACACTGCTTTGAGTTCCCTGACAGAAGGATACTAGGATAGAAATGCAGTAAATGAATTAAATGTTAAAGCTACAAATTGGTGAGTCAAAAAGTTGAAACTATTGGATAACAGTGGATAAGAAGGTGTTGTCCTTATCCATTATTCAAGTCCATGAAGGAGGACTGAAAAGATTATACTCAAATATAAGAAAAATCTTTAGAAAAAAATGGAAAAAGTAGGAAAAATTTATAAAAAACAGAGCAGTTCAATAGAAAAGTTGTAGGTAGGAACTTCTTCACTTGATGTGTTTATAGGGAGGAGACCACAGAAAACTATTGGGGATACAAGTAGTCCTCAACTTACAACAGTTCATTTAGTGACTATTCAAAGTTACAATGGCACTGAAAAAAGTGACTTATGACCATTTTTCACAGTTACAATCTTTATAGAAATAGGGAGCTGCAATGTGGAAAATGTCAGGAATCTGATTTGCTGGCAAGTTTGGAGAGAAGGCAAGTGCAATTATTTAGGTACACTTGGTAGACAAAATTGACCTTTCAGGAGCGCAGCAGCTCTGGAGAAGTCCATTGTTAAAGGAAATGGAATGTCAACTAATGGAGAATGAAAGACTAGTTGTAGGTTATGATTTTCTCATAAGGTCTGTCCTTGGGCTGAACTATGGAAGATATTTCTATTTTTTGGTTTAGAAGAGATTGCAGGGAGACTTTGTCTGGATACAGGAATGGTCAGCTTGGGTCATGGTATTAGGCAAAAGAGTTTTGGTTCTGGTTGTATTTAAAAGACAGAGAGGAGAAGGGTGCAAACTATTTACTCTACTACCATGTCATGTTCAACAAAGGCAAATGGGTCCAGTTCTCTTAATTACAAATTATTATAATTTCATGTTTGCATTTATTCTGCAGGCAGAGTGCATACTCAGTCCTAATTCAAAAAAATATGTAATTCTCCGCAGATACTGTTGTTTTCTATTATCATGATTGCATTTATTTAGAAAAAAATAGTGTATAAGTCATGCACAATTGTCTCTTAAGGGACTAGGTTTCATCACTTTGGAGAGGAATAGAGTTTGCTGGGGGTGCTTTTCTCTAGTGAAGTTTGGAATGCTGATTTGTAAAAGGATTAACCAAGAAAAAAAATTCCAAGTGCGTCTGGAAATATGGAATAAAAAAATTGTTTTGTTTCTACCCAAGACTGAAAAGGAAACCCTGAGTATTATATCTGAAAATTGGGTGTGGTTCTTTTGGCTGAAAAAGCTAAATGAGTCACTTTTAATTTGTTTGGTTTATTTTCATATACATTTTGTTTGCCCATGTTTGTAAACTACTTTATTGACAACAGATACCAATGGGAGATTTAAATAACTAATATAATTGCCCATATTCCCCATGCAATTTACTTGAGTATCATAAACCATGAAATCCCTCTCCTGTTGGAGTCAGTTGACATTGGCAAGCATGCATAGCGCGTTGTATTTGTTGAGTCAACTGCACACACCCATTAGCAAGAATATTGTAGGATAAGTCAAGAGTAAGAGGGAAGAATTTACTCATTCATAAGGTTTAATTGGCAATGATGATCCTGTTGATAACATATGAGTAATGTGTGGTTATAGTCTTGGCAAACAAAGTGATATGAGGTGCTGATGTGCTCCTACGACTATTGTAGGAAATCTTAAGCATATTGCACAAAAACCAGTGCCAAAGGTTTTGACAGTCACTCATTAGCTGTAGCAAATTAAACACCATGCTGGTAAGTAGACATGCAAAAAAGGTGTCTGCAAGCCAATTATGATGACATTTCCAAGAAAGTGATCACTGAGTTATGTTCCTAGCACTGATATCCCATACAAAATTCATTCTCATTATATTATCACCATTTCTAGGTATTGCAATTACAACACATTCACCAGTATAGAGTCATTAGAAGCATTTTTTGAGATGAAAGAACATAATCAATGTAACTTTTAGTTAGTTAGTAACTTTTAGTAACTTTCATGAGTATAATTTTGCAATACTATAAAGTGAACCTTAATCTTAAGCTATTAATTGTGTATGCATTGTGTGTGTATGTGTTCCTTTGTGTCTAAGTGTATGAGTGCATGAATTAATTTATAGAAGGAAATGATTTTTACTAAAGTAGTAAATTAGGCAACTAGCCATTAGCCTTTATTTACTTAATATTTACCATGTCTATTAGCAGCAGCAGCAGTGACAACAGTAGTAGTAGTTAGTAGTATATAATACTGTTACAAGTGAGCAAAAAAAAGCAGTACTGAACGACAAAACAAAAACTTCTAATTCCTTTCTTTGCTGTTATATGATACAGAGTTTTGCCTCAGAAACCCTATTTGACTCATCTTTGTACAACTTTACTACTAGGGTCAAGCCAAGGGACAAACAATTCCTATTCTAAGACACAATTCCTTTCTGCACTAAAATTGATGCTCTTTCATGCTAGAAGGACTCTAAAAGGCACATGTGATCTTGATCTGAAAAAAAGCAGGGTCTCCTCAGAGAATTAAAGGATCCAGGGGTGTCAAACTCAAGGCCTGTAGGCTGGATTTGGCTCACAGGGCACTTAGCTCTGGTCCACAGAACCGATCTGAAAATAGCAAAAGACCTGCCTCTGCTACCAAAAATGGGACGGACAGGGGGGAGACCTTTGAATACTTGCAAAAATTATTAACATAGTCTATAGTAGCAGAATCCTGTAGGTCTTCCTCTTACCACCTTCTGGCCCTGGGAGGCTTCCTGCAGAACTCTGGCAGTCAAAATGGGACACAGTAGGGCACAGGCCCCCTCACAGCCCAGTTTGACTGTCAGAATGCTGCAGGAAGACATCCTTGACTCAGAAAGTTATAAGAGGAAGGGAATGTAAAATATTTTACCTTTCAGGCTTGCAGGATTCTGCTACTGTATGTCAATAATATAAAGTTCTAGTCTTCCTATGGAGTCAGTTTATTGATCTGGTCTCTCTCTCATAGGGTGATCAAGTAAAAACAAAATCACAGCAATGTATACCTTTCTATTTTTATAAGTGCATAAAACCATGTGCATGGAGGTGTGGTCCTGTGTCACGCCCACCTTGGCCACGCCTACCATGCCCCCCAGCCACACTCTACTCTACACCTTACACATACCCCAACCTGTCCCGCACCAGAGGTCAAACATAACCCTGATGCGGCCCTCAATGAAATTGCATTTGACAGCCCTGCTGTAGACAGATACCCCTTAATTCTTTAGCTTTGCACTGATGTTTGTTGGATCTTGCTAAAATAATGACAGATGTGACAAATTGATAGCTGCATAAGGAAAAGTTTCCAGACAAATGAGCTCCTCCTTTTATTAGGCAGAAGGCAGGCATATGCTTCTCAATGATCTCTCTGGAAGTCCATCTTATTTTTCTTTGAAAGGACTCTGGAAAAATCTCTCTCCTCCCTCTCTCCCTACCACCCCCTCTCTCTTGTTTTTAAATTGTAATAATTTGTGTTTGAAACTCTGCACTTTGATATGGCCTATGGGCTAATCAATAAACTACTAAACTGACATATATAGTGAAATTCACATGACCATTCAAGCACGTCATACTCCTGAAACTTAATGCCAATATTTCAATTGTGAACATAGTGATAATAGTGACATGTCAACTATCAGTTTTAATTAGAATAGCTATAGCCACATAGCTAAAAGTTACCTCGGTGTACTATATATTTTATTCTAGCATTAAATGAGCTAGAACGTTCTGTACTCACAAGGGTGCTTCTTTTGGCTAGTGATTTGACTATTGCACCAAACTTCACTACACAAAAAATATTCTGTTCTCAAAGCTTTGTATACATGATGAATATGTGCAAAGATATGGAAAAATTACTCACATGTGCTCTCCTCCCCATTATGAATTACAACAACTTAGAAAATATCTTGTGCAGATATTTTTAGATTTCAGCACAACATTGTAATAGTACAAGTATATAACATCCTTCATAGGATGGGGTGTGTGTTTAAGTGAGAGTGAGGCCAGAAACTATATGCAGTGGTATTTTTTTTAGAAAAATGTATATTCTATCTTTCTTCAAGTAGACATCCTAGACATTCTAATCCTAAAGTTGACTTCTGACTTTATATTAAAAATAAACAGCCAATAGCTTTTTGATTTCTTTGGCATTTTCTTTTCCTAATGTTTCTGTTTACATACTTTCTGTCAAGGCGTTTTCACAAATGCTTTCATGTAGCTTACTTGCCTGCATCAAAACAAACCATTTCATGTTAAATAATATAGACAAATGTGTTCTAGCAGAGGAAGCATACATTTGGGATCATATGAAACCATATTATTGGGATCATTTGAAATCGTATGATTTGTACGTCTACAAAATTCTTCTCATAGAATATGTTCCTATCTACAAAATGCTACCCTAATGAGCATTGCCAGACCTGAAACATTAATTTGGCAGAAGACAAAGTAGAACCCAATAATTCTCTTTACTACCTTATATAACTTGGGTGGGACCAAAGTCATGTTGAATAATTTGATAGTAAACATTTTCATAATGAGTCTTTAGTGTGTGTTCATAGTTGTGATGTAAGGTTATGATCCTGCTCCCACAAGGTATACAATAGACTAATTCCACTGCAAGCTGAGCATAAATACAATGCAGAAAGTTCTGTTGAATACATTCAAGCAAATATGCTTAGAACTGCAATGCATGAAAATAAATACTCCTGATAAAAGTAAATTAAAATCCAACTGAATGATATTGGAAGAAACCAAGATGATCAAAAGAAACGGTGCCTTTAATTTTCACCTTGGTCATCTGTCTAAAGATTTAACTTGGTCCAAAGCTGCTATAGAAAATGATTAAGGATCAATGTCCTTCCCACTATAACCCAGTCATTAAGTGAGATTTTGGTACCAAAATCAACCCAAAATCCTGGTTAAAATGAATCCAAAATGCAGTGACAAAATTTGTATAGTCTAATATTGGCAATTACTCCATGAAAATAGGGATACTCTTATGTAGTTGTCAGCTTATTTTTATTGTATCATCTGAAAGCAATGGTCATATGTGTCATTCACCTGATAACTAAGCTTTCTTAGTTCTAAGTGGTCATACATTTTTGCAATAGGGTTAGGGTTAGAATTTTAGTTTACAGTAACTTTTTCATACTTGTTTAACTTCATCCTGCATTTGTTGTTTAATGAAGCTGCAAGATAAATATCAAAAGCAAAGTATCATGTGAAATAATGAGTCCCTCTTTAATTTCTTAGAGCCTGAAAATGAGATTTATAAGAAAATAACACCACTTATTATTAGAACTTCATGAACTAATCAAGTATCCTATGATATTGAATCTGCATGTCATTAGAAATTAGAAAGAAGGTTTAATGTATACTTGTCCTTACCCAATAGCACCTCACAAAAGCCATACAATATAGCTTTTGCTGTCTTCAAATCATCATTGACACTAGGCCGAATAGATTTCAGAAATACAGAAATGGCACATGAAAATATTATGTATCATCGGGGTATAGCTAATAGTCTAAGTGTCTGGCCTTCATTGTTGCTAAGCTGATGTGATACTCACTTTGGTATTATGCCCAGCAATGAAATCAGAAGGAATCTTCCAGCAGAAAACTGGGGAATTTCCAACGTGAACATTTCATTATGTGGTTTGGGGTTTTTTACATATTATTTTATGTTTTATCCTTAAATCAGCCTCAGCTGAATTGTACCACATGTTGTGCTTGGAGGTCTTCCCACTGATTTGTTCAACAGAAGACAAGTAAAGGAGAGTTCCAAGCTCATCCATATTCAATTCTGATACCATAGCAATAAGTTTATTTTCTAAATAAAACAGTGACATCTCCCTGTTTCCTGCAAGTTTTGTTATTTATATTCTAGGGTTTTTGTTTTTTGTTTTCTAAGTTTTTTTTTGTTTGGCCACTAGGAAGAAAAAGCTCTGCTATGTTACTTTTGGATAAATAATATTAACCTCAGAATTATCAAAGTACAATGTGTCAGACTCAAGCCAATGAGTCAAAATATCAAGTTTGGGTTTGCTTTGTAATATATCCCAGAGATATAACAAATATTGTGAGTCAATACTTCTAGAAGTCTTGTCACTTTTGCTGTTGGGCCATCGCAGAGATGAAAAGGATTTGAAAAGGTCATAGCAGATTCTGAGGCAGTGGTGGGTTTCAATTTTTTTTACTATCGGTTCTGTGGGCATGGCTTGGTGGGCATGGCTTAATAGGTGTGGCAGGAGAAGGATACCTAAAGTCTCCATTCCCTCACCAACCCAGGGGAAGGTTAGTGCAAAATCCTCATTTCCTCCCAATCAGTTGGGAGTCAGGAGGCAGAGAATAGATGGGGGCGGGACCAGTCAGAGGTGGTATTCACTGGTTCTCTGAACTACTCAAAATTTCTGCTACCAGTTCTCCAGAACTGGTCAGAACTTGCTGAAACCCACCTCTGCTCTGAGGCAATTTAGTTCAGGAGCTTTTTAGGTATAATATTTCAAACTCTGTTTAACATCTCTGACTTAGTTCTTCTTACCATGGCAATTTTCTAAATATACACAGAAACATTCTTTGTTTCTGCTATCTAGAACAAAGCTAGTTCACATTTAATTTGTTTCTTTTTCTTCTTTTGTTATTTTTTTTCTTTTATTTTGCACTGTTAAAAGCCTATTGTTCTGATACATCTTAAAATACTACACAGGATAAAAGCCATTTTAAATGCCCTTTTATTTTGAACAGTTTTTAATAAAAGATTAATTTGACAAATACAGAATGTATGAAATTTAATTTACTACCATTAGTTGTGGCTTTTGTATAGAGACTCCAACTTTATAGTATAGGAATTAAGTCTTTTATACATTTCATACTTTCCTAATCCACAGAGACAAAGATAAATGATAAACCATTCAAATCACTTTGATTACAGCTATAGTAATTAACTGTCGCTGCTATTGTATGCATCTCAAAAGAATACAGTCAGGAGAAACAAATAAAAATTCAGAAATAAGAAAATAATAATCTCTCCAACACATAATATACAGAATCATTTGAAACGAAAGCATCAAACTCTACTTAGCTTACAGGAAAACCTCTTTTTTTAAAAAGAGAAAGCTTGATTGACATTAATTGATGCCCCTTTTATCTCATATTGCCAGTTGTTTCCTTAGCATGCCTTTTCCCCATTACACCTATCATGTGCATTGTCATGGAAAAGGTCATGCTTGACATGTAAAATAAGTTTGTGTTTCATAACTTAAGTAACAGAGTTCTTGGCTAAGGAGTGCAATTTGGTTTCTCGCTATACAAAGCTAACTAAGCAAAAGACAAAGATGATAAAATTCAGTTAGAAGTAGACATAACAAAAATAATCCTAGGAAATTTTTAATAAAACTAAGAAAATTTAGAATGCTAATACCAGTTAAAATTATAACTGGTTTTATTTTCAGAAGAACATGCATATTTAATACGTCTAATTCTTAAAACTGTTAGAGTTCAATGGATCCTAAATTAAATTATAGCCTAAGGTGATTGTCAATCACCACAGTTTTAACACCACAAGGACATTGGAAAAGAGAAAGTTCTTTTTCTAAGATGAGAAAGAATGCTTGTATGCAAAAGACTATTGAAGATTGCATAGCTACAGGAAAAACCAAGACAGGAAACACCAAGTCTGCAAACTAATAGCTTAAATGAATTCACAACTCCAAGGGAGTTGGGAGCTGAACCAAAATAAAACATTCAAACAATGTATTCTGCAGAGATCAAGTTCACAAGCGCAATATGTCTGGCTTCCTTCAAATGTGCAACCTGTAACCATAGTTACATAATTTGAATCTTAGGAAACAGAACTGACTTCTCATACACATGTGTCAATTAAATCAATATTTTCCCATCTTATTTGTGCTGCGATGTTGTATTAAGAATGTTACATTATTCTCCAACGTACATTAATGTTGGATTAATATGCAGAACTGTTACTTCTATATCAACTAATCTTTTCAGCAGATTGTTTTGTGTGATCCATTGCTTTGGTTTTGGAAAATAATAGCAGAGATTTTTGTTGGTCTTTTAGTACTTCCCTTTTTAAATCAACCTTTTATTCATAATTGAAATTGCTACGTAAAAGAGTTTAGAGATTTTTAAAAACTCATCCCCTTCTTTATAAGAGTGAATTGTCTTTATTTTCAAATGTTCAGTAGCTGCTTCAAAAAGTCCTTAGTAGATGTAGAAACAAGAATAATCACAACCTGAGATAAGGGAGAACATTAAAATATTTTATCACCTGTATAAGTGCCATCATCTGGCGAACTGAAGCATTAATGAACCAATCAACTTCATATTCTAATTTTAGAGGGAAAAATATAGCATCTAATTACCAAGTCAAATATTAGTATTTCTGCACCACTCCATTTTTTTATTATTTTAGTGTATAATCAAATGCACTTATGCATTGACAAAACACTTATATAACTTATATATTACATTATATAATTCATGGGAGTTCATTGGAGCTGGGCGTCTATAATAACATTAAATAAATAGATGAATGAATGCATGTTTAATGTTAGTTTACTAAAACACTATATTTCTCAATTTATAGAAAATTATACCTGTTAAAGGAAAATATTAAATATAATTCTTGATTATTCTTTTGAAATCCAAGATTGGGCATATTGAGAAGGATGAAAATACCTCTATATTTTTAGAAAAAAATAATATAAAGGAAGAGAATTATGCTTCAATATTGATACATATTTGGAGAGAGATACCTATATTGATTCCACACAATTTATTGAAACATTTTAAATTTAAAATATTTCAACAGTTTTCATATAACATAACATAACATATAACATAAGCGGAAGACACTAGCATAACAACCTGGCTAAAGACAGTGAATGGCTAGAAAGAATAAAGCTGGGAAGAAGCCCAGCTAGTGCAGAGTGAACCACCCAATGCCATGTGCATTATCAAAAGAAAGAGCTCTGGCGAAACAACATAAACACTTTGATTATCATGATGGAAATTATACAAATGGACATAATGTGGAACAGCTGGTGAGTCCCAGAGTATCATGTAATCTATTGCCAGCTGAGATGGATAAAACAATGGAGATGAAAAATGCAGGAGACTACTGCAGAAGTGCATAGAACAGAGCAAATAGAATTAGAATTGAACTCAAGGAAGCACTGCATACAACATACATATTTGCGTCAAACATCCCGGGGTTAAAAATAATTGTGTTTCCAAGGATATTAAAGAGATTTTAAATTTAATACAAGTAAAATGGTCAGAGGATGACTCAAAGATTTTCAAAGGAGAAAATATCAAAGGCCAACAGATATGTCATATTTCAACACAACAACTTTTCAGGAGAAATAGACCAAATAGTCATTGGATCCAAATCAAAACTGATATTAATTAACAGAATTGACCAGAAGAAGAAGGAGGAGGAGGAGGAGGAGGAGGAGGCTGCAATTAAATGTGATTCACAAATATTATTGATTGGAGGATAAATATATATGTGGGGGAAAATAGTTTTCTATAAAACAAATGTATGTATGCAAAGGTCATCACACAAGTAAGCTAGAGGCAGTAATGTAAACAGTTCCTGCCATTCAGAAATAATAGTTGGATCATTTTATGCCGCATCAAATAGGAACTGCAAATCAGCTTTCTAATTGGTTGATATGCCATACAATTACTTTATTGTCATTTTATTAAGTATTTATATGACTTTACCATGTGCAAACACTGTGAATTTCACATCCAACACTTACCCTCGACATCTTTCTTAAATGTTCCTCCCAACTTCTGCTTAGTTCAGTGGTTCGAATCCCTAGTGCCGTGTCCCAGATTCTGCCAATCTAGCAGTTTCGAAAGCACATAAAAATGCAAGTAGAAAAAATAGGGGTCACCTGTGGTGGGAAGGCAACAGAGTTCCGTGAGCCTTTGGTGTTTAGTCATGCCGGTCATATGACCATGGAGACGTCTTCAGACAGCGTTGGCTCTTCAGCTTTGAAAGGGAGATGAGCATCACCCCCTAGAGTCGGAAATGACTAGCACATATGTGCGAGGGAAACCTTTTAAGCCTTTTTTAAATTAATATTTTCAAAAGATAAGATGGCAATCCTTGGTTTTACTATTTTCTTGACTTATTGCTCTTGTTTTCTACAATACCACTGAAAGTTGGAAAAGTCAGAATGATTATACAATAACAATATGTATGTACTAATGTAAATCAACATATTCTTGGGGATAAGTCCTTTCTTCAAATATATTCCCACACTCTCAAAAAGATGATATATGTATTGTATAGAAGGCAATTGTTAATGATGTGATGATATACCAACGAAATGGAAAAATAAAAAGCAGAAAATCTTGAGTATCCAAAGTTGATGTTTATCCTGCAGGGATTTGCTCGAGCATTTTAATACTCTACACTGTTATTTTTCACCTGCTGATCTTCAACTGGAAAGTATGTTAAACAAAGAATGCCAAGAGGTTTCACATTACATATGGCTTGTATTTAGAACTGGCATCGCTACAAAAATTCAAAGCTATATACATCTACAAATATTCATCAGAAATCCTAAAGTTGTTTTCAACTGCAGTGCCAATCACTGAAATACAAAAGATGAATATTAAAACAATATGTACTAACAGTATACTATGATGCACGAACAGTCCCAGGAGATTATTGAGATTCTTTACATTCTAAGGTAGAAACTAAAAAGAAAGACATTTAAAAATGGAAAAATAGATATTCTCCTTTCTTTCTTAAAATCTTGAAGTCTGAGATTGTGTGTTGATGTGTATTACCAAGAATGGTACCAAGAATTACCACGAATGGTAGACAAATAATTATTACAGTTAATTTTATATCAAGATCATTCTAATATATTTTTTTAAAAAAATTAAAAGTTAATTATTAAGTTTCAAATAATTTAAACCATTATTGAATAATAATGGTATAAAACATTATAGCTATGTTAGGAGCAGAAATAAATAGAATGTCAGAATTATGGGAAATTAACCACTTTAATAATTTAACATGTTATTTTTATATAGCCCTTCAAAAATTATTTAGTATAAATAATATACTACCATTGATACAAACATACTACCTTTGATATTGAGTGAAGTAAACTTATTTCATGGATTCTTTACATTTTTTGATATGAAACATAACCTAAAACTTTTCATTCCTAACTCCCTTGAAGAGGGATTGATTCTTTTGGCCTTTGAGGTACAGAAATTTATTTATTTTGAAAAATTAGTTTTCGGTAAAAGCATACCATGTCTAATCCTGCTATATTAATAAAAGAAAGAAGACATTGGAAAACCATATTAAAAGGGTAAAATAGTTACCCACAAATTATTATTAATACTACATTGAATTAGTTGATAATTCCCACTTCACACACTCCAATTCTAATAACTTTGTTATCATATTTATGATATTAACCATGAGTTCTTTCACATCATTTTTCATTCCACTTGTAAATAATTTCCTAAATTTTGTAATCCCATTCTACAGTTCATCCAGTTTGTCCTCACCATTGAATTATTCATTGCTTAGCATGATGTGTAATTTGCAACTAGCACTTTATCCCAAGATAGCCAATGGTTGCTTCACAATTGGCATTCAGTTAGTTTTCCTCCCACTCTCATCTAGTTTATAGTACTTTGGGAACAAAAAGAAAATCATGGAAAGTCCTGGTTCAGCATGATATTCTTCTAATAGATTTTTGTAGTAATGTGTAGTGTGAAGTTCCTCTAGTAAATCTTGATGCCTAACAAGCCAGTACTGCAATGATTCAGGATTTTTACACATTCATGGCTGAGCAAAATAAAAAAAGAAACAGAATGTTTGTCCATTCAGAAAGAAAATGTCCAAAAATATTTAATGACCTCCCTAGAATTGAATTTCATTCATAGTCAAGGAACTATGGAACCAAGAGTTTGGAGGAAACTCAAGGAAACTTAAGGAAAAAGGTTCTTGTAGCATTTTTTCATTGATATATTGTCAATATCAGTAAATAATCAAAATATGTACAATAGTAGAAGCACAGTAAATCATATTATTACAGAGGTTCATTGAGAAAATCTCGAGAAAAGCTGTGAATATCTGTGCTAAGCTGGTGGTAAAGGAAAAGCAAAAATAGGTGACTTGTTTCTATAGTGTGCTATTTTTGTATCGCTCGACAACCACACAAGTATTTAAAATAAGTTTCAGAAAAGATTTTATAGGAGTTTGGGAAGACACCATCTCCCTGGAAATTAATGGAAATGGGTTGAAAAAAAGACTATTGATTTAAATCAGGTCCCACAAAAGGGTCAAAACTTGGCTCTGTAGTCTTGCTGGGAGACACAGGGGCTACAGAGCCATGGAGCTGGTTGGCCCCACAGTATCTGTCCTCCACCTGTATTACCATCTCCTAGTTTCCCCATCTTGAATAATTTTCTTCTTCCATTCCATTAGGCACTATAACTAGGCATCTAATTATAAAACCTGCTAAGATTATATAATTTGCCCAATTTCAATTCAATGGTTTCTAGATTTTGGTGTATTCTGTAGTTAGCCTATATAAGGAACTGTTGTGGAAGGTAGTCTGGATTCCCAGGAGGGCAGAGTTGCATTCCAGAGGGCAATGAGGCAGTGAAGCTTGGGAAGTTTAGTTGGCAAACAAAACCAGGAAGCACAACTCTTGGTTCCTTTTTTTTGCAAGAATACTCGGAGATAATCATGACAGGTTGACCGAGTTTTGCTGAATGTTTCTTATTGTTTTCCCCCAAATGTGTAATGAAATCAACAAAGATAGATCATAAAAATATTTCCTAGCTGCCATAATTATTCTGGCTAAATCTTTGTCAGATACAATAATTATGTCATGGAAGTTATCAGGCAGTTCTATGTCAGTTATTTCTTTAATTAAGATAATAATCTGGTTGCACAGGGTAAATAATATTTATTTACTAAGAAAATGCATAGAATTATATTATTATTAATATTATTATTAATCCTTTTATTTACGGGGACAGAATGTACAGCCTACAAGTAATATAAAGACTGCCCTGCTTTCTATGTTTTTAATCATCACAGCAATAAATACGTAAGTAGATAATAAGTGTTAAATTTAAATTTAGACAGCTCTCATTGGAAAAACACTTAAGTAGATAAGAAGTACTCATCTTCTTTAAAAAAAAATACAATTCTTTTCCCTCCTCTCCCTTCATTAGGGCTCATATTTTGGTCTCTACAAAAGTATTCAGATGATATTTCATGCCCTATAGCCAGAGGAAGAATTTCAGTTTTATACAATAGGAAGAAAAACAGTATTTGACTTCACTTCCCACAACTATCCAAAACTAGTTTTTCCAGAGTCAGGAAACTTAGCCTTGAAAATCCTCAAAGGTGTTCATATGATAGAAGTTCCTCTCCATTAGTTCAAGAATTGGCCATTACTTGTGGTGTTACAATAAAAAAGACTTCCTTACCGTGAAACGTAAAGCAAAAGCAAGGACTTGAACCTTCTTATTTTCTAGCAAGCAATTACGTTTACTAAATTAATACCTATTAAGGTATTACTAAAGTATTAATTTTCAGACTGGATGGATCACCTGCTCTAGATTTACAAAACTATGTATAATGATGCCAAATATCTTTATTACAACATATATGGCTATAGATAAGTCTCTGAAGCAATACATTTTTCTAGATTATCTAGAATATATACTGTCTGCCTTTCTGTCTGTCTAATTATCTATCTGTCTGTCTGTCTGTCTGTCTGTCTGCCTGCCTGCCTGTCATTTATATAAAGCCCTCTTAAGTTTCATCAGCAAAGGACAATGCATAGTGAACTTACTATACAGTCCTATCAATCTGCAAGTTGAGAAAAGTTTCTTTCCAAATTTGTTAAATCAGTTATTTATCAGAATATCAAAATATCAACTTCAGTTTCATTAGAAGCAAGAAAGTATGTTTCAATTCAGCAGTATTTCAATTAAAAGAGAAGCTGCCATACAAAATTCTTACTCAGATTGGCTTCTAACACTGTATATTCTTCCATTACAAAGTTGTTGTCAATGGCAATGTAGGAGAAAGCACTCAGAGAAAAGCTTTTGTGCTATTATTTATGAATATTCCAAGTTTTAATACATACATTTTCTTCATGATAAGAAAATGGAGAGACATCAATAGTTTAACCTATCTACTAGTGCATGAATTTTGTATGGCCAGTTCTTAAAGCTCCAGTTAGCTTTCAAAATTCTGTGCCAATAGAATAGTTTATACTTATTTTCAAAAGATACATTAACCAGATGCTATGTGTTGCTATTTTAAATCATACATACCCAAGAAGCCAATTATAATTTACTTGACAATATATGATAGATCATTGTTAGCTTTATTATATTAAGAGTGAAAGTAAGAAGTCAAGACAACTTGGAAACACTTTCAAGTTATAAGCCAAATAAGAATCCCAAAGTACCCCAACACCAGATGCAAATACTTATCTAATCTGTTCATTGAATTTCATACATATATTATACACAAGCATACAAGTAAGCTTACATAGAAAAGTCAGGATGTCATGGCATAATATATATTAGATGTGACATAACTATATAGGATGTGTTGACAAAGAGATGAATGCCATGCATAAAAATAAGGTGACCAGACGTAACGCTTTTCACGGGACACACCCGCTTTTTAGCGAAATGCCCCGCGTCCCACGGTGTTTTTAAAAAGACCCGCTTTTTTTCTGCTGAGTCCAAAGGCCACGCCCACCCGCTGTCCTCCCCACCCACTC
>JANHFP010004483.1:54572-66813 GCA_032468135.1 Calamaria suluensis | reverse complement strand
TTTACTGCCCAGGCGCCCCGCCTTTCCCTGGCAGGCCGAAGAGGAGGAACCCCTTGTGGAGCTTGCCGGCTCAGAGCGCTCAGAGCCAATCGACGGAGCCATTTGAAGCTCCTCCTCCTAAAAATAAGCATAAAATTCATGTCCTTATTAAAAAAATGTTTTATGAGAAGGCAACTCTATCTAAATGTGGTGTTGTCTCTTTAATAAAATAGGAGAATTATTTCAGTGGAATGCTGGTGTTCTCTTATGTCATTAACAGCTCTTAAATAAAATGAAATGATTTCTCTTAACAATGTTTTGGTTCTACAATATAAAGCTTTAAAATCTTTGGTCTAAACACAATGCTTAATGGTGAGATGATTTTCACAAAATTCATCTAGTTTGAAACATTTGCTTGGTAAATGTAACATTATTACATATCAACCCACGTACAATATGAAGATCACACCCATTCAATTTTTATATATTTTAAATTTTATAACAAGATTTAATTCATTTTCATCTTAAGAAGTCCTTTAAGACTACAGTGAAAGAAAATACTATGTTGGCATTTTAACAAAGCATTGCAACTATTTTCTACACTCAAAGTCTTGTCTGTACCTTTGGTGAGATGAGAGACTGTATAAAGTTGATTAATTAAATGTATTTATTAATTAAATTTATTTGTTGCCCGACTCACCATATGAAATTCTTCCCTACCTTGGAGTTATGTATATCCCAAATTCTAATATTCCTATTGCAACTTGCTTGCTAAAATATCAAGCAATTATCATCACTTCTGCATGTGGTTTCACTCATTCATCATTGCTTTTAGGCCCTGTTTGGTTTCCTTTCCAGCTAAATGACACATATAACATCTTATAAATTGTCTGATGAAAAGCAATTGGTATTTGAATTGAACTTGAAGAAGTTTAATGTCTTGAAATCTGAAAATAAATGGATTACTCCAGTGGTGGGTTTCAAATTTTTTTACTACCGGTTCTGTGGGTGTGGCTTGGTGGCCATGGCGTGGCTGGGTGGGTGTGGCTGGGTGGGTGTGGCAGAAAAAGGATACTGTAAAATCCCCATTTCCTCCTGATCATCTGGGACTTTGGAGACAGAGAATAGATGGCAGAGGGCCAGTCATAGGTAGTATATACTGGTTCTCTGAACTACTGAAAATTTCTGCTACCGGTTTTCTGGAACTGGTCAGAACCTACTGAAACACATCTCTGGATTACTCCAGGAAGAGTGAGATTTTAATGCTACTACAACTATAACAATTTTCTGAATGGATGGATGGGAATATTTTTAAACTTTAAAGATGACATTTTCTGGATGGTCCCTGTTTAAAGCATATAAGATCAGGATTCATAGGTAGAAGAATTTTGGATCCTATATGTAATAGCCTTCGGATATTAGATTCTATTAGATTTAGTCCAAGGAATATTAAAAGTCTACTGGCAGTTAATAATAGGTCTCAACTATAAACAGAACTAAACAACTGGCTTCTTCCATGAACAAATATAACCCCAAAGAATTTAAAATATAATCTGGGAAAATGAGAAAGTGTGGAAAGAAAATTAAAGTAGCTAGCACTACCTAGGCTCCATACACTATTTGTAAACTATCTAACATTATAGAGACTTTTCATAGTGCTATAAAGTGACTTCCTAACTGCCTGGCAAAATATCAGAGAGCTAGGCATAGTAGGGGTGTCAGATTATAAAATGGCTCAATTCTACTGGGAAACAAAGCAGGAGCTACACTCCTAATGCAGGAACAGCTGTTCAAGGAAAGACAAGACAAATCAACCAGCTGACTAGTGTCTATCATTTGCAATCATTCCGGGACACTTTAAAAAAAAGATTTAAGAAATAAAATACTTGGAAAGGTTTATTAAATAGATGTATGTGAGTCACAGCTCACTGTGGCTCAGTTCTAGAACTTCATTCCAAGGTTTTGGGAAAATACTGATAATGAAGAAATGTTTCAGACAAGAAAGTGTTTTTCCCTCTTAGTAAATAGCCACAGTACATTTTAGAACAAATCCTAATAATAGATAAGTATTATGTTTTACACCAAACTAAATCTGGGCTAGCAGCTTGACTTCATCTTGTCTCAAAGGTATTCCTAACTTAATTCTCTGTGAAGATTGGAAGCCTATGGGAAAACTATGCATACCGTGTTTGTTGTATTGTTCTCAATGATAACCCCTAACTCTTTGAGGTGATGACATGAGATGCCACAGAGAAAAAAATGTAACCAGTATAATTGTCAGACTACTGAATGCAAAACATCTGAAAGGCCAAGAGCCTATTCCCCTCCTTAGTTCAAACCTTTAAAATAGTATTAGTATTACCATAACCATGGGCATTTTAAGTACTGTTCATCTGTTCTTAATCTCCTGGTACTTAATAAAACTAAGATGGCATAAACGTAAGTAACAAAATTCATTTTAGCTGAGCTAAGTTAAAAGGCCATCATTAGCTTTTCTTAACAATATGTTTTCTAGATCAACAATCTCCAATCTTTTCAGTTTGGTGGCTTGTGTGAAGGGCAGTTGCAAGTTGAGAATGCTGGCATCTGCCACAGATGTGAGTGAAGCTGTGCGAGCCCACAGGTTGGGGAGCCCTGCTCTATATAAGAATAATTATTACTTTGATTGGGCCTATTGAGAGGACATTTCAAAGGCAAGGATTGTTAATGCAAATAGTCCCTCAATGAGTTACTCTCTCTGTTTGTCCCACTATATTTCAGACAGACTTCAGATTTAAAAATAAGTTTATAATCAAACTATTCATGTAGATTGCAATAAGATGAAACAGCCCATCAATATTTGTACCTCCAATATATGAAGGAAGCATGAGTTGACTTCGGAAAATTAGTAGCTTATCAGCAAAATTGTAATAGTACAAGCAAGCTTTTTTTAATCTAATCTTTTTTAGCAATCCTGCAGAAATATGAATTAACTTTAGTTTCCAATTGTCTTCTTCTGAAACCCTATGCCAAGAACATTGAAAAATAAAATCTAAGTATTGACAATACTGGTTTTATGTGATTACCTGAGCATAAATAATAAAAATGAATCCAACAGCATCTTTAAATGCATCTGCTTCTTTGCATAGAGTACAGTACAGTACTACTATTTCAGAACTGACTGACCATCATGTTCAATAATTATTTGAACTGACCATTGTTTCAGATGAGTCTGTTTTGATAAATAAAGGATCATGCAGTATTTCAATTTATTTTGAGGTAAACAGCATACTTTATTAAAATGTGTCTAAAATGTGGTGGCAAATAATTTATCCTTGATTTTGCATGTTCCCAGATGAAGTATCTGAGATCCTTGAAATGGCTTACTTAGATGCTTTATGTAACTGCAGTCCTTTTTTCCTTGAGATGGGCAAAGGCCAGAATTGAAAAGTTTTCCAATAAATTTTTAAGAAATCAGCTTTATGTGTGGACCTTGAATTGTGTAGTTAACAGTAGGGAAGCACCACAGAATTACTTGTCTGACTGCCAATTCTACAAAGTCTCTTTCAGGAACTTGTTCTTGGCTGACTTGAGTCCTGGCTGAATTCCAAACCTTCTAAATCCAAGGCTTTGACAGCTTTTCACCTGGAGATATTCTGTTGGATAAAGATAGCTGATCCATTCAAGCCAGCTGCAAAGAATTCCCTCTCTTTTCTATCATTCCAATCATTTAGGCTTGGGACAATCATCTCTAACATAGGCAGCTCAACTTTTCTGTTCTATCCTGAGACTAGGTGGTACAAACTGAGGCGAGAAAGATCAACCGAACAACTTGTTTAATGGTTAACAAGAACAAGGCACTCACACGGCTGTAGAACTTCACCGCTTGTGTAACTTTGACAGCTCCTTAAATAGCAGAGCTGTCCAACATAGTGGCCAATAAGCAACGTCCAATCTCCCTCTCAGCAGCTGCTCATGTTTAAACCAATAAGGTGTCTTTGACTGTTGCTGTCCAACTCAGGCGTCAGGAATGCGAGGACTTAGCATGTTCAGTTTGGGCCTGTAGTTTATAGTTTCTAGATTACTATCACTATATCCCCACTGATGGAATATGCCATTTTTAGGGCCTATGCCATTTGACAAGTCCTTCATAAAATGTATGTAGAGTTAAAGTATCTGTAACAAGTTTTCCCCATATGAAAACCCTGATGATGTTCCTACATTTTTCACAAAATTGCATATGGAATTAAAATGTCTCTGGTGACTTTAGATGGGGAGGAGGCAAGTTCTTATGTTTTAGCACAATGAGATTCCAACACAGACAAATATATTCAATTTTGTGAGCAAAGACCATAGAAAACAGCAACATTGAGTAGTATTAAGACTTAGGTCTTTAATAATATGTTACAAATTGAGATTTTTTTTTCCTTTCCAAGGCTCAAGGGAGTTTAGGTTAACAAAGCAACTACAATAAATATAAACTTTTAACATAGCTTAGTATAGTTTCTCCATTCTTTTTAATCAGTGGTGGTTTCTACTGGTTCGCCCCAGTTTGGGCGAACTAGTATCAGCGGCTCCGGTAGGCTCTACCCACCCACCCGGATGCTTCTGTGCATGTGCATAAGCGTTGTGCATGTGCACAAGAGAGAGTGCCCACGAGTGAACCAGTAGTGACGGGATTTGCAACCCATTACTCAATATAGCAATGAAAAATATTCTAAATGACAATATGAGGAAGTACGATGATCTTATGTGAGGGAAATCATTGCACAACCTCAGAATGGTTTACGTAAAAATCATTCAATCACCATTATTATCCTGAATAACAATTTGAAGGAGAATGTATGCATTATGAACTACAATCAGTTTGTGGGATAATATATAGATAAGTTGTCTTGCCCAGCATCATAGTTATAAAGACCAATTAAGCATTTAGATCTTTCTGCCTTATGTTTGGAAAATTTAAACAAATAATAATTATTCAGATAAGTCTACTTCATTCAGGTTTATTTAGTTATTTAAAACATATCCACTGAGTTCTAGGTTTGTGCTCAAAATATTTCCTAGGAAAAAGAAGTGTAGGCATCATAGTAGTAGAAGAAATATGGAGATTTAAAATTAAAAACAGCCTTAAATAAAAGCAAGCCTTTGTAGATAATGCGGTGGAAAATCACATAAATAG
Source organism: Calamaria suluensis (assembly GCA_032468135.1). Classification (NCBI taxonomy): domain Eukaryota; kingdom Metazoa; phylum Chordata; class Lepidosauria; order Squamata; family Calamariidae; genus Calamaria; species Calamaria suluensis. The sequence goes on along the minus strand of JANHFP010004483.1, from coordinate 61,673 downwards.
TTGCATAGCAGAATTGTTCATTACTGGAATTAACCAGACAAATTTTAGATCCATGTAGCTGGAAATGAAGTAAATTAAATCTGGGACTAATGCATGTGTTTGGCCACTAAGTCATCCCAGCTGCCCACCCCCTCTGGCTATTCTACTGGAGGCTTAACATTTTGCCATTTTATTTCATTCAACATGTAGTATTCTACAAACAGCAGATGATAAACATTTAAGTTTGGCACAACTTTGTCAGAATTTGGAACGAACTTGCAAAAACTGTTTGTTTGTAAGCACTGAAATATTTTAAAAGAATCATTTTTATGGTGTGGCAGGTTTGTTCATAGCCTCCCACACGCTTCAGATTTATTACTGATAGTTCCTTCCTTGGGTAGGAAAGCGCTGAATATGACGGGGGGGAAAAGCAGGTCATGCAAAATAAATGATAAATTTATTTCAAGTTCATAAATCCAGGCATTTATAGAATACGTTTAGTTAAGTAAGTGTCACAAGATACAGTCTGAAAAGTGTTGAGATCAAAAGGGATCTACAAATTTTTGACTTCCTGTCCTTGATGTCATTTTTGTGGATATCCTGAGCTGCTGAATCCCATAGTACCCACATATGTTCTGGAGAAATTATAGACTTTTTTTTTGTCTTGCTTTGAGCCAAGAGCAAGCAGGAATCTTGAGGTTCAGGGCCAAATTACATGTTACACAGGAGGTCTGTGATTGAATCTTATTATTTTCCTCCTTTGTAGTATAGGAGAGAAAATTGATCTAATTTTTTCTCATTGATTTTGAACCACGATTCTCTTCCACAGAATGCTATTTAGAAGAAACATACAATATTATGAAGGGGTAAAATTCAGCAGGTTATGACAGGTTTTGGAGAACTGGTAGCGGAAATATTGAGCACTTCAGAGAACTGGAAAATGCCACCTCTGGCTGGCCCCAGAGCGGGGTGGGAATGGAGATTTTGCAATATCCTTTCCCCAGGAGTGAGGACAGAATGGGAATTTTTCAGTATCCTTCCCCTGCCATGCCCACCAAGCCACACCACGCCCACCAAGCCATGTCCACAGAACCTGTAGTTTAAAAAAAATGGATTTCACCACTGATTTTATGTCACATTCACATTGCACCCTTAAAGTGTTCTTACTGGATTTTGTGTTCGTGGCAAATCAGTTCTTCACTGTCTTAGGAAAATCTTGTCTGAATGGAGACACTTTGATGATAGTTTGCAAGATTTTCAGCAGACTGCTGTGCCTATTCCAAGACCTATTTGCCAATTGTTTTACTTCCTGTGGGCAGGTCTAGTGGACAAACTGTATGCACAGTGAGAGGGCTAGAGATGGATATCTTTTCCTGGCCTCCAAAAAGCTTGCCTGCTCACTTTAATCATAGGGCAGTGAGGTAATGGGGCTAATCCCTTAGTCTGATATTTCTTTATGATATAATTTTGTTATTTTAAACAAAAGAAAGAAAAAATAGAAATGCAAAGGAACCTATTATATAAGTACTGAAATCAATGTAGGGCAATTAAAAGCTTTATTAAAGGGCAGGTAATAATCTGTTTTCCAGTAATCAGTGAAATAAAGTAATAAAGATAGGGTGAAGGAGTTCAAAACATATTATAAAACTATGTTGCCTAAAGAAAAGAGTATTGAGTTCTACATTGTTGTCCTCAAATCCCGTCACTACTGGTTCGCTCATGTGCATGCGCTCATGCATAGACACTAGCATCTGGATTAGTGTCGGACAAACCTCCCACCACCACAGCTACCAGTTCGCCTGATCTGGTGCAAACCGGTAGCAACTCACCATTGGTAATGGTGGTGATGGGGTGTGTGTGGAAAGTTGGAAGAAACAATGAAAGAGAGACAGAAGCATTGTGTAACAGATTCCCCCTTATACACCAGGAAAAGATAACATGGTCTGCAGATAACACGCTCCTGAAACTTCCAGAATCTCCACTTTGGACATCTTGATTTAATGGTGTAGTTCACTGTCAACTTCTGGCAGCACGCAGTGACACTAAGATTTTTGGCAAACTATTTAGAAATAGTCTCTACTTATTCAAAACATTTTTAAATGATCTGTTTATTTTGGCTCCATAACTTCTAGAGTTCTGGAGAAGTCATAACGAGCTCCCTTTGCAATGCATAAATTGAAAGTAGGGCTATTTTTTATTCCTTGTGTTTTCTTTCTTATATTATTCCACAAATACCCATCAATATAAAGAGCAATCTACAGTTATATTTTATTTAATAGAAAGGACTCTTCTGATAGCCAAGTCTGCACAACAGTTGAGGATGTGCCTAAGGCGTCAGTATGAATTGGGCCAAATATATTAAAGAACAGGTGGGGGAAGTTGGAAATCCCTTGATTTTATGCTTATGTTATTTGAAAACAAACAAATGGGATTTTGAGAGCTACACAGAAGGAACTTAGTGATGATGCATCTCTGCCTTAAATTAGATTAGGAGTGAGTGCCCTTTAGGGCACTTTATGCTTGACTACAGCAGTTCATCATTCCTTGAGTGCAAGAACAGGTGAAAGTACCCTACTGCCACTCACTGCTCATTACAGATATATCATCACTAAAAGGAAAAAGGAAATTTTCCATCCTGGACTGTCTTTAGTCCTTCCATGTGAATGAGGCACAATGATACGGTGAAAACTCACCTCCAATTAGTGACTTTGCCCCTTCAGAGTGCAGGTCCTCCAGAACAGGAGTCTCCAACCTTGGCAGCTTTAAGACTTGTGGACTCCAACTCCCACAGTTCCTCAGCCAGCTTTGCTGGCTGACGAACTCTGGGAGTTGAGGTCCACAAGTCTTAAAATTGCGGAGGTTGGAGACACCTGCTCCAGAGCATAGAGTTGTTACTACTATTATATATATCCAACTCTTAGGTTTTCCACTGTCATACTTTTAGTTTCTGCCCATATCATACGATTCACGCTCCCTTTGCTCTCCCACACATGTATTACTGCAAAGGTTTTATTTCTTTTCCCCCTAAATAATGTAAGTTGCAATATTAGACTCAAGCTACAAAGTTTTAGTGTATATGATAAACTACTGTCTTTCCTTTCTACCTAATTTCCTTGAATCTGCAGTGGACCAGAAGAGCAATCTATTTTTTAACTACTTTGATTATTCTAGTATGTGAGCCAGATTGTCCATTTTAGAACCAAAAGGCAGGAATGTGGAGACCATCCCACACAAGAGAGAGCCAAGAGAGGAGAAGCGCAAAAAGCAAGTATTTATGGTCTGTACTGGCTATGGTCCAGGGTAAGCACCAACCTAGCCCCAATGGTAATTCATAGCTGAGAACCAGGCTCAGTTGTAGTATGGAATTGTCCTTAGTATTAGAGGCTAAATGCATCTATTTCCCTTCTGTAGGGTTTTTTTTACCAGTGAAGATATAAAGTTATTTTAATGAATTTTGAATTACTGTTCGGTGATGTGATAGTGGCTGAACTAATTTTTTTCCCAGGTCTCAAAAAGAAATATTGTCTCTTGCTAATTCAATGGTGCTATTGTTTCTTTTACCTAATTCCACTTGAAAATCTGTAAATTACTTTCTTCTTTGACAAATGGCCCTTTGATTAGTTAATTAGTTAGTTAGTTTTAAAGAATGGTTTTAGTTATCCTATTTTTTATTTTTGTTCTGCCATCCATAGGGTACATTCCATATTTGAAATTAGCAAAACAAAGCTTCTCATTCAGCTTTCTTGCTAAGCTAACTTCCTCCTATACAGTTAATACAGTAGTACTATTTCTTGTCTTCTGTTGAAAGGATGCTACAAAGCCAGATGTCTTTCTTGTCTTTTTAAGGATGGCAAACTCAAAAAGCAAGAACCATGGGATTTATAGAATGTATTTCATTGTCAGTTGGCTAAGGTAACAGAACCCTTAAAGCCTGCCAAACAATTCTTAGATCAGCTTAAAGTGTAATTAAAGCAGCATTCCTCTGAGTCCTTTCCCTCACATTCCTGCCATAGACTGTCATTGTATTGCATTTATTTGTTAGATTTTTATATTACCATTTATTCAGGAGTTCACTGTAGTGTGATTCCTGATGCCATTTTATCCCAAGCAACAACATTGTGAGATAGGTTGGATTGAGAGAATAACTGGCCAAAGGGCACCCACTGGGTTTCTATGGCTAAGGGTGAACTCAATGTTGTGACCTAGGCTTCCTGAGTCATTAAAACACACAATTAGTCCCAAAAACCTCTTTTATTGTAACAGCTGAGAATTACATTCACTGCCAGCTGAGTCCCAATTTGTTACAAAAAAAGTCCCTCGGGAGAAGTCCTTCGAGATAATCACCAACCTTTAAAAGAGAACCTTTGCTTCTCTTTTAAGCCTTATGGGACCAATCATCTGTTACTTGTTTCCTTCCTGTTGACAAAATAAATAAATAAACAAACAAACAAACAAATAAATAAATTTCCTGGCCTTAGTCCTAAGTTGTCCCTTTTGCTTTAGCTGTTCTTGTTATGTGCATGTATGCACTAGGAACAGGCTCCTCCTGTTTCTCTGTCTCTCTGATGTCTGACTTTGGAGGCTCCAGTCTGCACATAATTACCAGATGGCCCTGACCCCATCTCTGCCTCCAGTGCACAGCTCTTGTCTGAGCCTTCCCCAGACTCCAGGACTGGCCCATGTTCTTCCCCACCCTCCAAACTGTCCGACTCTTCTGCCATTTCTTCAGGCTGCTGGCAGACCACAACACTCAAACTAAGTCTAGTATTACACTTTAGCACCACACCACATTAATTCTCATAAATGGTTCCCAGTTTTTAATGTATGTTCTTATTTAGCAACAACATTTCCATCCATGCTCCTAGTCCCCAATTATACCATCTTCCAAGTACATTGCAACACCTACATTTTCTGTGCCATAAGGACAAGCGAAGGAAATGTATCTTCATTCCCCTGTCCTTACCACTTACTATAGTGGGATGATCAAGAACATCTTGGAAGCATTGCTGCTTCAGACAGAAAGGTGGTGCAGATGGACATGAGATTATTACTGAACTAGATTATAGTAACGAGTCTTTTGGTTGATTAATAATGGAAAAGAAAAGGCATACCAATAATTGAAGAAGGGACTTGGAGAATTAAGAACTTAGTAGCAACGGCAAAAATCTTGATATAAAGGACAACACGGGCGAAGGACTGGAGTGGTTAAAGAGGACTGCTTACACGTAAACTAAGTATAAGAATTAGAAGTTGTATATTAAAACTGAATGAAAAATGATATTGATTAGAAAGATTAAGTTTATGAATGAAAATGACCTTGACTGGAAAAGAAATATTTAAGAATTTATGTTTATGAAGTATATTGAATTATGAGAAATTTGTGTTTTTATTATACTGTAGTATTAGAATTAGCAGAAACGGAAGTCCGAGGGGGGGGAGGGGGGAATGGGTTTGGAGTAGAAGAAGAGTTACAGATATGGATTTATATGAAATGATATCATGATAGGATGTATAAGGTATAGTTAATTCATTGTTGTGGGGGAGCTGGGGGGGAGGGAAAGGGAGGAGGGAAGAAAAATTCAAAAAAATTATATATATTATGTGATTAATAAATAATTAAACACAAAAGAAAAAAAAATATAAAACAAAATGGGCATCCTCAAGTACAGTTGTATGTTGAGGATTATTATCTGTCCTAAGAGTGAAAATTTAAAAAAACATAAAAAATATGCAATATGATTTAGTATAAACTTTTTTCCAATTTGTTGTCTATTATTCCCAGTAAGCACATCTCTGGTTTAAAATCCAGTTTTTGTTATGTGATCTCTTCTAGCAACTTTTTAATATTTTGCAAAAATTTCTTCACGTTCGGGCACGTCCACCACATGTAGTAGTATGTCCTTTGTGGCCACATCTCCAACAGTTGGGTGCTACATTGGGGTACATTTTTGTCAGTCTTGCTGGTGCTAAATGCCATCTATAAAACATTTTGTATCTATTTTCTTTATATGCTACTGCCATGGTCAATTTATAATTCCTTTCCCGCATTTTTCCCATTTTGCCAATTCTATAGTGTGCCCAAAATTCTTAGCCCAATGTATCACATTTCTTTTTGTAATTTGTACTTTAATAAATAATTATAGATATTTGTAATTATTTTCTTTTCCACTCCTAATATTATTTTATCTAATTCTGATTGGTTCCTGTTAATGCCAAATTGTTCCTTATCATTTTTAAATCTAGTCTTAATTTGCAAGTATGACCACCATTGCAGATTAATTCCTTGTTTTTCCAAATCTTGTTTTGTTTTTAATTCTCCTTCTGTGTCTAATAATTCAGCATATCTCACCATTTTACCCAGGTCTGTTTTAGTTGGATGTACCATTGCCTCCATTGTGGACAACCAAACTGGGACTTTCATATAATGATTCTTTTAATCTTTTCCCAATTTTTTAATAGTGCATCCCTTAATTTGTGTCATTGAAAATAAGTGGGTAGACTTCTGGGGGTGGAGCCATGCTGGTACAGTTGTAGGAGAAGTGCTCTGATGATTGCAATCGGGTTTTCTAGCAGAAAAAAACACTTTTTTGGCAAGCGGTGTTCCTGTGGGGGAAAGGCTTGAGAAGGGGGAAGCTCTGGAGGAGGAGGGGATGCACAAACCCTCTCCAAAAAGGAGGAACCCCTATTTTTTCATGTAAGAAAAGAGACGGTCTGAAAAGACAAGATCCGGAAGTGTGGCAGCCCTCTTGATTATATTTATGGAAGTGAAACAATGGGAAGCAGTGGACAATCAGTAAAATATTGAAGATTGAGATTGGTTTATCTTTTATTTATTTATTTATTTATTTATTTTGTTAGATTTATATACCGCCCCTCTCCGTAGACTTTTGAAGACTAAAAGGTGTTATTGATACAAGGAACCTCAAAAGGAAAAAAAAGGCACTTGAAGAATAACGAGGAGGGAGAGAACGGCAAAAGGAAATGGCGTGTATTAAAAGCAGAGAGAATTTTACTCTGGGTGTGAAGAAGTGCTGGGGGCTGAGGTTGAAGTGTGCAGAGACCGGAGGCAACCAGTAAGGATAATTTATTTATTTATTTGGTTTAATTTCTATACCGCCCCAT
>JANHFP010004483.1:16564-29050 GCA_032468135.1 Calamaria suluensis | reverse complement strand
CAACTTTCACAGCCATACATTGCAACTGGAAAAACCATAGCTTTGACTATGCACACTTTTGTTGGCAGGGTGATGTCTCTGCTTTTTAGAACCCTAACCCTAACCATTTATACTTACTAAATATTCCTAAATATTTCCTTCCAAAGATGACAAATCCAATCTTTTCCACTTACAAAAATCCCACAAATTTCATTAATTTCTTGTATGCTTTATTTATAATTTATGTTTTTAAGCTGAAAAGTACAGTTACCTTCTTGTCTAAATCTTAACTACCATGTGGTTATTCTTACTCTGAATCCAGCGCTCATTATAGTTAAATAAATAAAAATGAAGGAATTATGTAATCTACATCCCACATCAAGAATGCTTCATTGGCAGAAAAACAATCTAACTACCTCAATATTCCTTCTTTCTCAATAAAAATCTTCAATGCATTTATACTCTAGCCATAATCAAAACATTCTGCAGTAGGGAAAGATTATCTAAGGACTGAGAACATGGCAAGAGATGAAGGGGAAAAACTGTAGCCAAGTTGCCTATCTGATCAGGAATTTATATTATGACACGGCTACTTGGCTGTACAGTTAGAAAAATGATGCTGTCTAGCTTAATTGAGTCTAATAACAGTTACAGTTATTTTCTGTGGCTACACTATAGATATTCTCCATGTGAAATATGTATATTTATGAGCTTGTAAAATATTGTAACCATTATTTCATAGATCAACCAACCCATGTTCTATTCAGTTGAACAATGGCATGTATAAATAAATCCAGATTAAAAAGTATATCTGACCTTCCGATTCAAGCCTGGTATAAAATTCTGTTTTTTCTAAAGAGGACAAACAAGATCTGAAACCAGTGCCTTCCACTTCCACTATTTATATTATAAATAGTTGAAGTATTATGACCAAGGCCAGAAAATATGAGGAGAAAATATGAGGATTGTTTATAGTTACACCAAGAATAACAAATAGAGGAGGGAAATGCTCTCTTCTCAAATATGCTAAGCATGTGTGACCATTATTAATTCAAGTTCAGTTTAGGAACCCTGGAAAAGATGGATAAAACATATAATGTTTCTCTTTTTACTTTTAAAAAGCCAAATATGATAAATATGATTGTTTACCCTGCAATTCTCGGTTGGCATTTAGCATGCTTATTCTGGATAGGAATAAAATAAGAATCCTTTTATTTCCAAGATATTTTTCACATAGCACTTGAAGCAGATATTATGAAGGTTGAGGATCAATTATAACCACTGATTGACAAATATTCTTAGATATATTGGGCTGCCATTTTCAGTGTTCAACTATTAGGTAACTTCAATTGAATTATCATATTTTGATTAAGACCTGAGAAAGAGATTGCTTAGAACAACCTATTTACTTTTACATATTATGACATAACAAATTTCCTGCTCTAATCCCAATTAGATAATGAGTTCCAATGTTTGTTTTAACAAGGACCCAATTCCTTAATCTTCAGTAATATATAACCTTTTCATGTTTTTGCCTAAACTAAGAAATTATGGGGTTAAGTTAGAAAAAGAAGTTTAAATGCTATAAAATGTGCCCACAAAAGGCAACTCTTTCTGAATCATATCCATTGCCTACCTCACCATAAACCAGACTAATTGTTATCTGAGGAGGAGGAGGAATCTCTGAAACTGAAAGTATAGAGACCATTTTAATAAATCTTTATTAATGTTAAGGCTCCTGGTTTAACATTCTCCTGGCTCCTTTCCTAGTGTTCATCTTTTTTGATCTACAACCCACAAAAGCAACTCATAAAGTATATTACAAAAAAGTACAGGTAGTATAATTACTTCAGAAATAAATTGTTGAGAAAGTTGTTGGTATTCTCCAGTGGAAAAGTCATTTAGCTCATTGATGTATTTCTCTTCAGGAAGAAGAATACTGAATACAACCAACTGCTTATGAGCAGGCTTCATTAGTTTTGTATAATCTCTTGTTATCTCATTACTGACCTGGCAAAACAAACAAGCAAAAGAACAATATGATTGAATGAATTCTAGTCATAAACAACCTCCTCAGACTGTATTTCTATACCAAATAAATCTATATGCTAGGTTTTTTTCATGTATTACACATAGTACTGGAGTTCTCTGCTAGTTATTGGGCATAATTAATTTTTCTCCTAAATTAAATGTGTTCTCCCAAGCCCAATGTTTGTTCCTATGGAGGTCTGTGAGGGAAAAAAATAATCCTTGAAGATTTAAAACTGTTTAGGTATCTCTTGACTTTGAAATGATGTGTGATTAATTTCTATTGAAATTGATTAGATATTTGTCTCATTTACAGGTATGCAGAACAGGGAAGGATGAATTTTTAGGATGGTAATATAGTCTAACTTATTTCTAACATAAATTGTAATTTCCAATATCAATTCTTTTTCTGTTATTCAAATGCGGCAGGTGATAAGATTCTCTTTCCATTGATTCCTGAGTAGAAGCAATCAACACTTAATTTTTTTAAAGACATTGTTCGATGATGGACCCACATATTTTGCCCTGGTACTCATTCTTAGCAAAACATTTTAGGGTAAAGGAAACAATACAAAAGCATGCAAAATATATTTAACAGAAATAAAAGTGGAGAACATTCAGAATAAAATGCTAAGTAATAAGAGGGCTATTTTGGGAATGCAAGCACTAACTGAGGTAGTGTGAAAGCTGTTTTTTAGTGGCCTACTATGATTGCTTTTAAAGGGGACACAGTGGCTCAGTGGGTAAAACAGCTGAGCTTGTCAGTCGGCAGGTCGGCAGTTCAGCAGTTCGAATCCTTAATGCCATTTAATAGGGTGAGCTCCCGTTACTTCTCCCAGTTTCTGCCAACCTAGCAGTTTTGAAAGCACGTAAAAAAGCAAGTAGAAAAATATTGACCACCTTTGGTGGTAAGGTAACAGCTTTCTGTGAGCCTTTGGCATTTAGTCATGCCAGCTACATGACCACGGAGATGTCATCAGATAGCGCTGGCTCTTCAGCTTTGAGATAGAGATGAGCACCATCCCCTAGAGTCAGAAATCACTAGCATGTATGTGCAAGGGAAACCTTTACCTTTATAATTGCTTTTATGTGGGCATGAGTCATCAGAAAGAGAGAAAGAAAAGGGGGGAAAGAAGCTAAAAAGAGCCTTGAACTGTAATTTCAAGGGGTTGATCTGGTGTCTAGTTATGGCTACAGTAGTTAGATGCTGAGAGATACAGTCCAGGCTGATGTTGGACACTCACTGCTTCAGTTGCTGCAAGACATGCTGCAGTATAACCCCAAACTAAAGAAATATAGAAGAGAGGATAAAACTAGATGTAATCTTGGAGTGGATTACAACTAGAAACTAGATGTAATCTAGGGTGAAATTCTCCTGGTTTGGACCAGTTCGGTAGAACCTGTAACAATGATCGCCTTTGTTTCACTGAACCAGTGGCAATCATCCCTGTTGGCACTGCCCATTCCTGGTTGCTGGATTGCTGGGTCGCCTGGTCAGCTGCTCACACCTTCAGGCTTGGTCAGGACTTCCAGCTGCTCAACGCCTCTGCCCTATATAAGTTATGTTCACCACACGGCCTATCTACTTGCCTTGCCAGCTCAGCTCCCCAAAAGCAAGCAATACATGCCGACTGCTTCCTCTTCATCTAGAGTTAGGGGCTAGGACCCAGGGATTTGCAGTTCCCCAAGCCCCAGAGCTGCTGCCTGCTTGCTGCCCACTCACTAACCACTTACCACTTGCTTATTGCTCACTCACCACCCACTTTGAATGAGTCAGGGAATGCATCATTCCCCTGCTCTGGCCTTGCCCCGGAGCTGCCACCTGCTTGCTGCCTGCCTCAACCAGGTCAGGGAATGCATCATTCCCCAGCTCTGGCCTTGCCCCAGAGCAATCGCCCACTTGCCACCCACCTCAACCAGGTCAGGGAATGCATCACTTTCCCTGGAACTGTTTCCCGCTCGCTGCCCACCTCAAACCGTGCAGTAAAAACATGATTCCCTAGCTCCAGCCTTGCCCCAGAGCCACCACCCGCCACCCACTCTCCCTTCCCCACACAGCATGTCTTTACCTTCCTCCCATGGCTAAAGTGACCAGATTTGGCCACACCTTTGGTGGGACATTGTCGCCAGGGGGGCGGGCACTGGCTGCCGAGCAAAAAAATAATTTAAAAAACGGAGACCATCGGCGGAAGGGGTAGGGGGCAGGGGGGAAGCCCCCCATGTTTCCCCCCCACGCCACCACACCGCCCCCCGCATGGGCGCTGGCTGCCGAGCAAACAAAAAAACAAAAAAAAAATGGAGGGGCAGGAGGGCACGGGGAAGTGGGACAGCTGGAGCTGCTTGCCACCCTACAAGGCCGGGAGAAGGGTGGCCAAAAGGCAGGGATTAAGGAAGATAGCTGGGTTGCAAGAATTGGACGCAGTCGCTTACATTACTCAGACTTAGGACTAGGGGAACCAAGCCCAGAATGACTTAGGATTGGGATGGGTACTCACTGAATACTTCATGGTTAACAACAGCAATCAGACAGCTGAGATTGCTGTCACTAAGTGACACAGTCAGATGGCATTCTTTATCTATGGAAATTCAGTCCAAATTGTGGTCATAAGTTGAGGACTACATGTAGTAGAAATAGCTGTTGTGGAAGGTACTGACTGTGGAGAAAAATAGATTGCAAAGTTATGTGAGCCTGTGGGTTCATAGCAGGAGAGGGAGTAGAAAATCAGTTGGTGACTTATGTGGAGGAAGGGACATCTCAAAGAAGTGAAATTTCACCCAAGATGCAAAACAGAAAGGAAGGAAACAGCTGGTTATGGGTCTAGCTGAAATCATGGAAGTAGATAGTGACCAGAGAAGAAAACCATGTTTTGCTTTTATTAATGAGTTTATTCTATACCATTGTATATAAGGTTGGATTTTCAATTCCTTTTTAAAAAATTCTAGTTTACTATTAAATGCAGGAGAAATAAATTCATTTTAAACAAAACCTGATGCATTTTGAATTTTAAAAAAATGTTGAACCATTAGGCAAAGATTTTGGATATTCTTCTAAACTTTGTTAGCCTTTGAAGAAAAAAAAAGAACTTTTTAAAAAACTTGGATGAAGTTATTCTTGCTCCAATACCTCCAATGTCTGTCAGGCAACATCTATAAAAATTAAAGCAACGTTATAAAGAACTTTAGCTTACTTCATGATCTTCTGTTGTTTCAATTCTGTCCAAATGACTATCAGTTGAGGCCACATCAGGAGGAGGAATACTGGCAACTATATCTAAAGAAAATAATAAATTTTATCTAATTTTTAAATTAACTATTTTGTTAAATAAATACCAATCAAAGCATAAAAAGTTTATCAAGTCAAAACAAAATAAATCTGACTAAAGTTTTAGTCACATTTAACACTGACCCATTGAAAAATTGGAATCTAAGTTATTGCAGGGAAACAAATATTGACTTGGCCCATCATAACTGCAGCATTTCTTTGCCTAGAAAATGTCATTCCCTTCCATAGCTAGGGACCCTGACCCACTTCCATGTACTTTATTCGCATGCAAAACCATAATCATCTTGCTCCACCCTTTTCACTAATTCACAAATCAGAGAACAGAAAAATTAAGGAGAACAGACCTCTCAGAGTAGTAGTACCACCAACTGGAGATGGAGTTGATGTCCTAAAATTGAAAGATAAGAAAAACAAAGGGATGAAGTATGTCTGTGTGAGCAACAAAGAAATAGATTAAATATTTTCTTTCAAAACTAACGGTCCTTATTCACGTGAATCTTTCAGGAAAGAGAGATAAGTGGATAAATAATCCAATGCTATTTGTAGAATGCTTTCACAACAGATTGTGAGTGTGCGTGTTTGTGTGTGACACAGTTTCTACTGAGATAATCTCACTATTATTGGGGCAAACCTAATCATGTGGAGATCATTAAATCCAGAAAATGATCAATTATATTTTTATTACAATTGGAAGCAACTTTTTGTATTTTCTTATCTCTAATCTAGACAAGATGATGCTTGATATTTTCTGGATACGCCTAGATTTTTCTTTATTTTAAGTTTATATACATGGTGCTTTAAAAAACCACCCCTATGTTACTATAACATTTCTATTTTAATTTGAAACTAGTTTAAAATGTATATCATTTTCTAATAATAAGAATAATAAGATAGAATAGAAGAAAAAGAACTGAAGATAATAAAATACAAAGAAGTGCAAACAGAAGCAGAAAAAAATAAGAAAACAAAGATAGTATAATAATTATAGGAGTCTTGGGTGCAATCCAAAAAACATCTTAGCGTCATCTGAAACTTAAAGCAAAAAGGATAGCCTGTCAGATCCCCACTTTGATGGACCTCCATGGGAATAAGGAGGGAGGGAGGGATAAGGCTGGGGAACATCTTTGTTATCTCATCTCCGGAGGAACAAGAGCAAGGCGCCTGAGAATGACTCCTTATCCCCTTCTCAACTCAGGGTTCTCACAACATCTTTGCACTTTGGGATTGTCCACCCCAGACAATTGGGAGGGCTTTCCACAAAACAACAATTTAACCTAATGGTTATGTGCAGGGAATTTAGATCCTGCCTAGCTTCTCTGCTTTCACTCTCTCTCTCAATAAAAGTTCCTTTTGAAATGCTTTCTGTTTTCAAGGGTTCTGCTTTCTTGAATGGAAAGCTGAGGCAAAATCTTACATAGCCACTATTTTTACAATTTAGCAATTTGTTGTATTTAGTATCAAAATTCTTAGAAGAAATGTTACAGAAATTGAGATAACTAAATGTTATCTATTTATAAATAGATGATTCATTCTAAAATCAATTATTGTACCTCAGAACACAAGCTGAGTTATTTAACTACCCCCATTTTTCCCTTAAGAGTTAGCACACATTACAATTATAAACCTGAGAAACCTTTGATTATGGTGATTCTCAGACTGCTAGGCAACTGGATGATCTGTTCCTCTTCTTCCTCAAGGAAAAAAACAGTCCAGTTGTCTTTGAAAAACCACCTTTGAGACTGAGAAATCTTTCCAAGTCAAAATATAGAGGCCATGTGCAGCCATCTTCACATGTGCGGGAGCACCAGAAACAGGAAGAGCAGATGCCTGGTGTGCATGTGGGTGCTGGGAAAATGATCTTCTGGTTTTTGGTGCACACATGTGTACCAGCCATCGGGTCTTTGAGCATGCATGCATGTCAGAAACCAGAAGACCAAGTGGCCAGTGCACAGGCATGTGCCAGAAACCAAAATATCAGGGGTGAAATGTTCCCGATTAGGATGGGTTTGGCCGAGGCAGTAGTGATGGCGGTCTGTGGTTCGGAGAACCGGTAGTAAAAATGCATGGTCCCGCCCCCTTTGCCCATCTGGGCCTTTTTTTCTTTTTAAAAGCACATGTTTCTAAGTGTTTGTGTGGTGGTGGCATATACATTGCATTGGGCCAGGGATTTAAGCGGCTGGAGCCATGGATGGTGCAGAGCCCACCCAAAGCATCTGATATTTTCCTGAGGACTCCAGGGCATCTCTGCCATCATCACTGCCAGCTGTCGCTTCAATCACCAGTCCAAAGCATTGGGAGAATGCCCGATGCTTTGAGCCAGCTCTGCGCTGTCCCTAGCTCCCCCCACTTCAATTGTTGGCCCAAAGCAATGCATATGCAACTGCAAACCCTCTGGACACACTGTCCAGGGAATTCAGGGCAACTTTGGGCCAGTAATTGAAGCAGCAGGAGGCACGGACAGTGCAGAGCTGTCCAAAAGCATCGGACAGTCTCCCAATGCTTTGGGCCGGTGATTAAAGCAACAGCTGGCAGTGATGGTGGCAGAGAGGCCCCGGAGTCCTTGGGAAAATGTTCAATACTTTGGGGCGGCTCTGCACCATCCATAGCTCCCGCTGCTTCAATCCCTTGGCCAAAGCAATGCAGGGGAGAGACAAAAAAATTTCATCAACTCACTACCAAGCCACATCCACAGTCATGTGACCAGCAAGACACGCCTACAAAATAAGCCATGCCCACAGAACTTGTAACAGCAGTTTTTAGATTACACCCCTGCAAAATATCATCTTCCCGGTGGGTGCATGTTCCAGGAGACTGCTCTTCTTGTTTCTGGCAGTGCCGAAAAGGTTCACCAACACTGTTTTAGCCTATGAGCTAAAAGAGTAGTTGACATAGTAGCTGCATATATAGTCATTTTTTACTGTGCGCATGTAGATAGTATGAAACAATTCTGGTTCAGTGTAAATATATCCCATATATATAAAAGGGGAAAAAAGATGGAGAGATGGGAACAAATGGTGTAACAGTTATTTTTTTTTCTTTTACTGTTTAAATTTTATAACTGCTCTTTGGAAAAAGAGAACAGCTTTTCCTGTGAGGTTTAAGAGAAAGTAGTACAGTATCTTGATATATAAATAAATTCTGAGTTGCCTAATTACTATTCCGGTTCAGTATTTCTAAGTATGACTCAACTTGGAAAGAACCCTTGACATTCTTCTATTTTTCTGGGAAGGTAACATTCAATTTCAGTACTTGGGGATATATATTTCCTGCTTCAAAAAACTTTATATTATAAAAACCTCTTCTGAAATTACTTGAAATTGTTTGTGAACAGTGATAATTTTCAACAAATCTTTGAAATGATCTTATACTCAAGAGGCAGGCCATACTTAGGTCCAATTTTTATGATCAAGACTTAAAACACTGCATAATTCAGTTGGATAGTTATTATGTGATATATGGGATAGTTATTATGTGATATATGGGATAGTTATTATGTGATATACAAGAATAATTATTATGTGATGTATGTGATAACATGGCAAGTGCTTTGTTCTAAAAATAGTAGAGCCTCTATTACATTTTTAGCATTGAAAGCATATAGAAATATCTGATTGCCATTATTAATATGGGCAAAAATGGGTTCTCCTTATTAATGATACTACCATATAAAAATTAAAAAAGAAATATAATTTACTAAAAAACAATATAATTGTTACATACCGGTATTTTATTTTGGTTTTGGGTGGATTTGTTAAAAGATGTTTTAAAATGTAAGAAAAGATGCAAATTCCTATCTCAAGGACTTGGAAAAGATAAAATTATGGTTATTTGAATTTATTACAAGTTTGTTTTCTTACACTATGAAAATCACTTAAAAATAACATCAAGCCTAGGAATGCTAAATTAATGTTCATACCTGCAATCTACAGATTAATGGCTCCAAAATGATGAATAGGCATTAATTGTGATTTTTTAAAAAATAAAAAACTAAATGCATATCCCTGAAATAGCCAAGGACTTTTCAAAACCTCAAATTAGATAAAAATGCTTTGAATTTTGCATGTTTGACCAACACTATATGTTGACAATTTTGGAAATGCTTTCAGGTTTACATAATATGCATTAAATTCTTAATTCTTAAATTCTAAAAATCTTGAATTCTAACTGAAATAGGAAGGAAGGATGCTGTGAAACTATAACTTATTATAAAAATGGACAATAAATCAAAATAGCAGAATAAATATAAATCATGGAAGCAAGGTTTCTTACTTCTGAACATAGAGGTAAATCTCAACTTACAACCATATATTTAGCAATTGTTCAAAGTTACAACAGCATTGAAAAAAGGGACTTTTTATAACTGTCACAGCATCCCCATGGTCACATGTTCAAAATTCAGGTGCTTGGCAACCAGAATGTATTTCCAATGGTTGCAACATCCCAAAGTCATGTCCTTCCCAGGTGACTTCAAGCAAAATTAATGGAGGAAATTGGATTTGGTTAATGACCGCATGATCCACTTAACAACTGCAGTAAGTCACTTAACACAGCAAAAAAGTTCATAAAATCTGGAACAACTTACTTAACTGCTTTGCTTAACAATGGAAATTGTAATTCCCAATTGTAAGTGTAATTTGAGGACAACCTGTACTGTAAAATACAGAGCAATATACCGGTAGATACTCACCCATGCATTGTTTCTTTAGTATAGGACAATTTCTAGAAAAATAGAAAACCGTAATTTAAAGGTGGAACTGCATTTTGTAAATTTACATCATATTTTATGTTTCATATATGTGCTTTTATTATGTGTC
Organism: Calamaria suluensis; assembly: GCA_032468135.1. Taxonomy (NCBI): domain Eukaryota; kingdom Metazoa; phylum Chordata; class Lepidosauria; order Squamata; family Calamariidae; genus Calamaria; species Calamaria suluensis. Next base: position 18,946 of record JANHFP010004483.1, on the reverse strand, counting down.
CCAAGTATTCCAAATAGCCAAACCCATTCATTCTTATTTATTCATAAAAATGTTATTGTTTATCAGGCATACTTACAAATGGATTCTCTACCTAAAGAATTCATTGGGAGAAATAAATGAGCAAATACGCTAAGAGTACAAGACTAGCAATTTACACACTTTTGAGAAAGTGCCATTTTTATTTTTACTGGTAGGAGCAGAATTTATAACCAATAACTGAAAATTAACACGGGAAGTCAGTGTATTTTCAAGAGACAAATAACAGCAGTTTGAATTTTCAAATATTGCAATTGAGGTTGCACCTAACAGGCATCTTATACAGCAAATGAGTGATAGCTTAAAAATGGTTGCACTAATGAAAAATCAGCTAGAAAGGATTTGAATGGGGAAAAGAACAAACCCCCAAATCTGCCAAAATATTAATAACTGATCAGAATATTTGTTTATGTAGAAAATTTTTATGGCCTCCCTCTTCACTCTAGGTCAGGGATCACCAACCTTTTGGACCTCAGGGACCACTAAATTCATAATTTTAAATCCTGCGGACCACTAATATGAATTTTCAAAAAAGATAAATAGTATTTAGTGCAATATAAAAAATGTGACTAATTTTTCTGCGGACCACCAAAATTTTATCATGGATCACCAGTGGTCCATAGACCATTGGTTGGTGGCCACTGTTCTAGGTGACCAGGAATGGCTTACAAATATTTCTTCCAGGTACAGAAACCCTTATATTACTGGAAGATTCAGACAATGGGATGTAAATGCACATTTAAGGATACTATACAAACATCATAAAAATTGCAGTGGGAATAAAGATAAAGATAAAGGTTTCCCTCGCACATATGTGCTAGTCATTTCTGACTCTAGGGGGCAGTGCTTATCTCTGTTTCAAAGCCGAAGAGACAGTGCTGTCTGAAGACATCTCCATGGTCATGTGGCCAGCATGACTAAACACCAAAGGTGCATGGAACGCTGTGGTCCCTATTTTTTCTACTTGCATTTTTTACGTGCTTTTGAAACTGCTAGGTTGGCAGAAGCTGGGATAAATAATGGGAACTCACCCCATTACACAGCACTACAGATTTGAACCGCTGAACTGCCGACCTTCCAATCAACAAGCTCAAAGCTTCTGTTGAAGGTTCTAGATCTTTTCTCTAGTTATTGAAGATTATCTCACCAAACCCTTCATATTTTCTTCGCTTTTCAAGAGAAATGTTCAGCCCTTGGAACCAACTATCATACATTCTGTAATAGAAGAAGAAAAGATATACATAATTTTTCCCCACTGCTACTTTCATTTGTGTTCTCAATTTTAATTTTATTCTGTATTGAGTTTTTAATCATCACCATCTTGGGACAAAATTCTATTTACATAGTTATTTGCTCCTTTAAAAAGGGCTATTATAGTCTAGAATAGAATTTTCCATTAGGTTTCATTTCTCCAGAAGAAGGATAGGTTTTCCCAAAACTGTGAATTGCATCTTGTGGGTTACAATTCCGGTAAATTGATTTCATTTTTCATCTTTATTGTCCTAAAAATATTAAAAGATGCAAACTTACTGTGCCCAGGATGACAGATTCTTTATAAGACCAGAAACCTGCTCCTGTGAATTTATTCAGGAACAAAGTATTTCTGTCCTTAGTTATATAGATCCCACAAATGACCCTTTCTTGTTTATTTTTTTTCCAAATATCAATTTGTTTCTCGTAATCAATCAACAATTGGATTGTTGGATTAGTCTCCTATGTTAGAATTAAACAGGAATCCTCAAGGATTGTTAGGGGTGATGCTCCAATTAATACCATTGTGTGGTTTTGATGTACTGAGGTTGACTTTCTTTGACTTTACCGGGATATCAAGAGAATTGATTCTCTTTTATCATAGAACATAGGTATCAAACTCATGGTGTCATGTTGCCATCATGTGATGCTTTGCAATGTTTTTCACATTCACAGAGCTGGGGGTGGGCGTGGCCTGTGTGTGACGCATCTTGAAGCAACAATATTCTTAACCATTACCCATAAGAGGGGGTACATAGTAGAGATTATTGCTGGCAATGACTAAAACTATATTTTTAGGGTTCTTACATTCTTTACAATTATCAAATAATTTAGTTCAAGCAGCGTTACATCTTTTAATATTGCGGTGGTTACTGCTGTTCTTGACCTGGGGCAGGCAAATGTTCTCAACAATGCTTTCCATACTGTTAACTTGCTCATGGTATTTGTAATCTAAAATATTTGGAAGGCATATTAGCAAAATATTAAAAAGTGGTTAGAAGAGATTATACAACAAGAACTGGATTTTTTTTTTTTTGAAAAAAGTTTTATTATAACAGTTTTAAGTACAGAAAAAAAAATAATTTTTAAGTTTAC
>JANHFP010004483.1:0-14019 GCA_032468135.1 Calamaria suluensis | reverse complement strand
CTGGGACTTTTAAAAATTTCCCGGGCCTCCTGTCAGCCCGGACAGCATCAACCGGGGGGTGGGGAGGAAGGAAGGGAAGAGAACGAACCTGCAGGAACAAAGAATTTCACCATCCGCCTGGGGGTGCGCAGGGGGGGGGGACAGGACTTCCTGCAACAGATTAAAAAAGGCTAAAAAAACCCCGGGACAATTGAAAAACGCCGCGGGACGCGGGACTTTCATTAAAAAAGCGTGTCCATCTCGCCAAAAGCGGGACAGATGGTCACCTTATGCATGTGGCCCTCCTGGGCTCTGTTTTTGCTGGCAGAGAGATGAAGGAGGCCGTTGCAGTCAGAAACAGAGCTCGGGAGCCCATTTTTGCTGGAAGAACTCTTGGGCCACCAAAAGCGAACAATGTTGAGATGGCCGTGCTCACCCTGGCCCAATGAGGACAAACACAACCCTGATGTGGCCCTCAATTACAACAGTAAAATTAAAATTAATTTGTGTTTTAGGAGGACAGCGTGAGAACAGTTTTCTTTGGGAATTGTATGATCCATTTAAATCAGAGGTTCCCAAACCTCCCAGAATTCTGGGAGTTGAGGTCCACAAGTCTTAAAGTTGACAAGTTTGGGAACCTCTGATTTAAACTAACATATAGGATAAATCCTCATAAGGCTCTCTATCTAATGAGTCTTCCTCATAAGAAGCTTTAGTCTTTTCAGGAAGTACCAGTTAACATTGCTATTACTGTCCAATGCCTTTTTATCATTACATACAGTAAGATGCTTTGGTCTATTACTTGTCATTCTACAGAAAGGGATTTGCTGGGGATCAGTGTCTGACTAGTCCTATTTGTTTACTTGGAGGATGGAGAGCTTGTTTGGTCATTTATTTAAATGAGCAGTTCTTCAATTTAATCCAATTATAATCCCATTTGTGTTTCTTAAACAGTGAACCATGTACCATATATTGGCTCAGGCAAATGAAACCTTTAAAACTCAACTCCCAAATGTCCAACAGTTTGTTACTCAATATGAACAAATTTCTGCCTCAAAAAATAAAAAAATTCTCTCAGAGAATTTTATATCACTAGCATTATTATTACTAAGTGTATAGCTAAATGAGCCCTTTTAATCAAAAAAGGTCAACCTTATTCTAGATATCAATTCATTATCTTGTTTGGTAGGTAGCCTAGGAGAAGTGGCATGCCAGTTCATAGCTACTTTGACCATCTGGGCTAGAGAATCCTTGTCCTTCCTCACAGAGGCCTTTGGGTGTGACAGTCCTTTTCAGGGGATCAAACAACCATCTGTTATAGGCCTTCCTAAGCAGAATGGAGCAGTTCTGCAAAAGGCAGGATCACAGAAGAAAGAAATGAAGAGATGACAACACAAGAAAGAAAGAGACATGAGTATGTGAGAATGTATGTATGAGACATGAGTATGTGAGAATCTAAGGGGCGTGCATAAGAGCACCAGGGTGCCTACACTTCCTGTCCTAATGTTCTCTTTATTTGTATTCATTTTTGTATTCAGTTCATACTTATACTTATATATATTGCCTAATATGTAATCGACAAAAAAAATGTTGCAGAAATGGCAGATTACTCAAATGAAGCAGAAGAGAGATGAAACATAATCTGGAGAAAGAGGACAATTAATGGGAAGACATGATATTGGTGAATGGTAAATTGGTAGGATGAAGGGGATATTTGTTTAGGATTCTGTGGTGTTAATTTGTGTAAGCCCTTTAACATCAAATGTGATGTTAAAATATTACCTAACTTCAGTCAACATGTACAGTACTACATCTACCACTTTAACCCTTTGCAGCAATGGACCATGTTAGTTAGTTAGTTTACTTTATTGTCATTGCACATGGTACAATGAAATTAAATTCTGTCTTTAGTGTACATTATAACTATAAAAATAAAAACGTGAACATACACCCTTTACATTCTATTGCACTATTCCATAGAATTCAATATGGTTATTGAATTCTGGTTCTGGTTTCTAATTTATTTTAAGACAGCATTTAAATGTCCTAAACATAGCACCCACAAATCACTTTTATTAAGCTTGCAATTCTTAAAGACAGCATGGCAGATACAATTAATTGATTATAAGTATCAATAAATTTAGAGAGAAGCAGTGAACTCTAGCCATAGAGTTAAGGAGAACTTTTTGTGAAAAAGGGCTGTACAAGTTCTTAGGAATCTAACCAATCTGTTTGGATGTTGAGACTTGGAAACTATGGTTAAATTATACAAATTATACAGGCTAAATGTATAATGCAAATGGACATAAAATGAAGAGAAGGAATTAAGTATTTTCTTCTTTATTTCAGAATCACAAGCATCTTTAAAGATTATACTTATAAGTCTAGAGGTACTATAATGCCCATTGTAGGAAAAGAAGATGTTTTGAAGCTACCTCTCTGCATCTTCTTATGACAATCATGTATTTTTCTGATTCTGCACAACCTCATGATCTCTGGAAAATGTCTGTCTTTGTGGAATTGAATTTGGAGCACTACAAGCCTTATGCTATTCTCAGTCAAATAAATTATATATGTGTATATGTGTTTCCACCAAACCCCTACTTTGACTGAGCTGACATATTTTTTCATATATCACACAATTTTTAAATCTGCCTGCACTGAGAGGAAACATAACTTCTCCAAGTTACACTGCCTTCTTCCATCTCCCATGTATTAGTGACTATTCTTTGAGGTAAAACAAATAACCTAAAGTACCAGTCCTAATACAGCGAGGATTTGCTTTGTTAATATTTAGTGAAAAAGCAGCATAATAATTAAAATACCAGATTAAGATGGGAAAATCTAGGTTCCATGCAGCTTTGAAGCTTTAAGCCAATTGCTGTAATTTAGTTAGCATATCAGACAGTGCTATAAGAGTACTATGCATATTGTCTTAAATTATTGCAGGAAAGAAGTGAAGGCAAAGCAAACATTCCAAACAAATAGCTTTATTTATTGTCCTGTTATTTTCTGTAATTGTTACTTCTGTCACAGTTATATCTGCTCAGCCTAAATCCTTCATTGCTATAACTACCTGATGACTAGCAGGAAGACAAGGGGAAAAATGGCAATATGTCCAACCGGGTTGCTTTTCTGAGGGTTTCTAACATTCACATAAATCTAAATGTTGATTCTTTCTTCTTTGCCTTGGACTGCTTACTTACCTCTAAGTTTGAAATATTTAAGATGATTGGCAGTAGCCTGTTCAATAGACTCTTCTGGGCATACTTTAATTCCAGTAGGAAAGAAAATGGATCGCTTCATTCGAAATAAATGCCTGCTGAACTTCTGTGATTCCTTGAAGTCAAGAAGAGGCTTTGAATCCAGAAACCGAGAACGATTTCTATCAGATGAATCAGATGAAAGATCCAAAGAAATATCCTTAGGTGCTGTGTCCTCTGTTGGTAAATAGGTTTCATTACAAAGAAGTATCTTTAAGGAGCTATGGATATAATGCTATAGTACTACATTATCTTATAAGCTTCATTAAGAAATATAATATTTCAGGAGTTTCCAGTCTATTTTTCTTACATTTATCTAGTAATATGAATGTTAACTAAGCAGTGTAGGAATTAAAATGTTAGACTGATGCTAAGAAGATCAATATCCTAGTCCACCATTAGTTACTAAAGGTCCCTAGGTGACTTTGGGCCAGCCATTCTCTTTCAATTCAACCCAACCCAACTGTTGATATGAAGAAAAATAAGGAAAGCAAGTCTTATGTACACTGCCTTCAGTTCTTGGAACAAAAAACTGCAGGATATATGACTCTAATAAAAAAACAGTGCATTATAATAATTATAATACCTTTTCCACTAGATACTTTCCTTGTTGTTATAGTATTGCAAATAAGGCTTAAATATAAATCTTTCTTTTATTAAGAAAAAGTCATCATGCATTTTTGTTTGTTTGTGTGATTAAGGTAGATAATAATCAAGTTTTCAAACGATTTTTTATTATATAGATTTTGTGCCCCAAAATAAGAAAATTAAACTTGTTTTACAATTGAAGAATAAGAAGAGTTAGCATTTTTGTTTCTATGATGTCAAGAAACGACACTATTGTTAAAACACATTTCTGCCTAGATGAAACTCTTTCTATATAGTCTGAATAATCCTTTCTCATATACAGAATCTATATAGTTTCTCATAAGTGTTCTGCACACATCTTACAGAATTTTCCTACCAGATCAGAGAGCTTACAGTGACTCAAACATTTTCTATTTATATCACCTTAACTTTGACAAACAGCATGAAACTTTCAAGCACCATTTATGCATGCAATATGAATGGGCTAATCCAAATCCCTTGAGGATGGCTTCCTTTTAAAGTTGGAGATGAGATTAGCTCCTGCTTTATATATTTTTAATTTGGAAACTAATCACATTCAATTCACATGTTTTACATTTGTATAGTCAGGAACAAGTCCCTGACTATATGAATGACAATATATTAGCAATGTTTAAAAATGTTATTTGAAAAGAAAAATAAACATAACCATTACTTGCTACTGGTTTGAGGATAAATACAGACAATATTAAGAGAGTAGTTGTTTTCTGAAAAAAGCTACACTGAGTCTAATATAAAATATAAAAAATATAAATCAGACATATGCTTAGTGTTTAGTCTCATGATATACATATTTCAGTAGAAGCAAGCCTTAGCCTTCTTATAATATCCCTTAGGAATAGGGATATTATAGCCTACAATTAATTTTTCCTGTCAGTTTTAAGAATTGCAGATAATCACATTGGATTCCAGTACAAAAAGACTGATTCTAGATCCATATACATATAAGCTATTCCCTCTCATTCTGATTAAATGAATTTTCATTAAAATACAAAGTATGGAATAACTGCTTAACTAGTAAAATGGTTTATAAATGAATCACATACACAAGCACACAGATTATTAGGTATACTTTCTTACCTGCAAATGTTGGAAAATCCCTTTTAGCCAAAACAAATATGCATATCCCTAAATATATTTTCCAAGGAAAGTCACACATATTTATTTTTTTATTCTGTTTAAAATGAGAAAGGAAATAATCAAGTCCCTTTTCCACCTGGCCAGCAATCCTGAACGTATTAAACATCCAATAAGATTCTCTTCCAGGAAAAGCACTGGTGTTGTATATTATTCCTTCTGATCATTAAAAAAAATACTAGAGTTTCTTTAACAAAAGCCCAACATAATATCTAAGATTATTTTCTCTAAAATAAATTATTTCATTTTTCATTTTGGGAGTTAGAGGAGCACTAAAGGAGAAGCTTCTTGATATTAGTCATTCCAGTGCAGACAGGTTTTTTTAAAAAAAATTAAGCTGGTCAGCTGAGCCAGCTTTACTGGAGCTTATCATGCCCTTAACTGGCATTCCATAGAAGGACAGCACCATTCTCACTTAACAAAATACAATTTAAATTAACCTCTTGGGGAAAAAAGTTGTATTTAAGCAATATCTTATATTAACATAAGAGATTTTCGCCCTTGGTTGATTTTGCTGCAACTCTGGATGGTAACAACAGCACATGCATGATTTACTTTATCACTATGATTCTCCAAGCAAGGTTAAAGCAGGGAATTGTTTAGGAAATAGAGCACGAAGAATGTTGTTGAATAACATTGTACTTATTTATAGTTTTATAGTTTGTATAATGGTATTGCTATCCCATTTACAAATAAACTAAACAAAAAGCTATGGGCATACATACACAATGACATACATGAAAATAATAATTTTAAAACCGACATACCTGAAAGACCAGTTCACATTAATGTCATTTTTGACGTTGATCCCCAAAAGCTGAAATTTCAGACTGAGTTAATATCTGAATGTGAGTAAGGTAAGCCTAAGATTTCTGACTAGAAGAAGGAACTGAAAAATATTCCCCCAAAAAGGCCAATCCTTTCTGTATTCTTACAAAATATACATGGAAATGTTCATATAGTACATACAGTTGGTTCCAAAACTTTACTCTTGACTTAACCAAAGAGGTGCTTCAGATAACTGGAATAAGGAACAAAGTATCCTAAATGATACATAATAAACATGTGACTTGTATTTGCCTGCTTATTATGTTTTAATTTGGTTGAGATTAAACTCCATTGAGTTTACTGATCTTTGTGTTTTGTTTTTTTCTTTTAGTGTAGTTGTTTTAACAAGCTGTCCAAAGTCATGAATGTGAGATGGGCTGTGATACAATAAAATCAATCAATAAAAATGACACAATAACAGTATTGTACAGGTAGTGATTAAAGGCTAAATATAGCAAAACATCTACTGGAACTTTATTCTGGGACACATTACATCATTGTTCCACAAGACCTGACTGGCAACATATCATCATCTGCAGTAAGCTGTCTCAACCTTTCTGATAGACCTTACCCACAGGGGCTTTTGGTAGGCCAGATGCTCCTGGCATGGTTTCCTACATGGCTTTTTCAGTGGTTTCAAACACTGCCCCACATCCAGCTCCAGGGCCACTTTCTTGGTTTTGCCAAGTCAAGTCCATTGGTCTTCCAAGTCCAGTCCATTGATGAACCTCTTCAAAGTATTTCTGTTGATAGTTTACCTCAGGTCTTTTCCATCTGAACACACTTGGGTCTCTTCCACCTATTGATGATATATACATGTATCTGCTCCAGTCTTTCTGGCTATTCAGCTCAGAGGAAAAAAACCTTTTCGTGAGAAATATAAATGTGTCCTTCAGCAGCTTCAGACTCTAGGCACCACTCCCACAAGTTTCACACACACACATATGAACAGAAACACTTACATGCACATACAGACATATACATATCTATACTTATCTACCTACCTAGGTACATATGCTTTCTATATCTATATACAGTACACATACATATGCACACACACAGAGATACACGGTACATACCAATATTGAAATTCCTACTTTTACCTGCATATCTCTATCAGTGTAAACATATGGAGTCATACAAACAGGGTGGGGAAAGAAAGGGCTTGAAAGCATTTCTCTTCTATCAAGTCACTCTTTTCTTCCACAATGAGCCAGACAGTGGAGTGTGCTACTGCTGTGTATTGAAAGCTATTGGATATCAGACTAACAAAGAGCAGGGTGTTTTGTGCGCCAAATTTGAGAGTCCTGACAGCAAAGCAGCTTAAACCAGAGTTTGTGTAAGCTAATCATCAGCTTACAACCTTTAGAAAGCTGGAATGTTTGAGGAATACAAAAAGTGCCAAACACAATTAAATCAAGAGGTTCACCAAGTAAGACTATTTGGACAGCTACTGTCAATGAGTGTAGATAATAGAAATGTGCACATCTTTGCTCTGTGAAATGGCCTGGTCGCTCCCCTTTGCCCTAATTCAATCCCATGAAAGATGAAGAGATAAGCAGGATCAGGTTTTATAGTCAAATATTTATATACTTCTGTCTGTATCCATTAAAATGAAAATGTGTGTTGAAGTAGTTTAATTATCATGAGCACAATGCAACCCATTGCAAGTGATTTTTTTCTTCTCTCTTGGTTGACACATGAAGAAAAAATTGTATGGAATAAAAAGGCTCTGAGTTCTCCATCTAAATCATTTGTGCATTATAGAAAGAATCTATGACTTAAAAAAACATAATTCAAAATTACTTTAAAGAAGCAATTTCAAAGAAGTAACAAGCCTTATGCAGTTTAAGAAACATAAGAGTTAGGCAAATTGGACTAGGCACAGGTTATCTATCCAACTTCATTATTTCTGGTTTGTGATCACCAGGGTATGGGCTAGTTGGTGGTCTCCAGCAGGATTGACAAAGTGAAAATATTTCCTTAAAAAACCAAAATTCCCATGTTACAATATTTGGTGCATTTTATTTCTTAAATACAATGTTGGAACATCATGGACATCTGAGACAAATATATAAAAGGCTGCTAGAAGTATCTGGTTGCCAATCTGTATCTTAAGTTTGATCTTGATTATAGAGTAATCCATTTAAGGTTGAGAACTGTGCTATCCTGCTCAGTCATACTTACATGTGATTTAGTGGGTTTATTAATATTGCCCAGCAATTCCCTTCAACAAAAATCCAGAACTGCTGCAATTATGTCCAGCCAAAAGCAGACCAATGCTAGTACACATAATAACGGCAAATGAGTCTACAAGGATCTTGAAAGTTTCCCAAGCAAGATAAATTCACTGGGCAAAATTAAATCCACAATACAAGGTTCACAAAGCAAGAAAAGTCCAGCATTCAACAGGCATGATCCAAAGTGCAAAGCAAGACAGAAATCACAACAACCAAGAAACATGTAGCTAGGAAATGAACACATTGTTCGCAGAATCCTCTATCTCTGTCTGCTGGCTAAATAGCTACCTTCTGGTGCAGCCCATCAAGAGAGACCAAGGTGCCTTCACTACTCCTGCCTTTTTTCTGCCCTACGTGTTCTCGGATCAGGTGCAGAAGGCAGTTCCTCTTCGTCATCATTGATTGGTTGCCGTTGTGTGCTTTCCCACCTGAAACCTCAGGGATGTCCTGCTGTAGCTGTGCTTCAGCCAAATCACTGGTTGCCAAATCAGCCAAACTTCATCCAAATCGCTGGCTGCTCGTCCAGTTTCTCTTCATTCAACCACTCCCCTTCACTTACTCACAGCCCCTGCCATGGAACTATTGACCAACTCCCTTCCTGACATTTCAGGGACTGGCTCATCCTTCTCCAAAGTGATATCTGGAGAGGCATATGTGGGAGGCATCACAGGAACATTGATTTAGATCTACCTATCTTTGATGAGATGAATTAGATTTATCTCAGTGTGTTTTACGCTGTGGAGGTAGCAAGTTTTACTTCGTAAAGCAAAACAAAAATCATTTTCTTTAATGAAGAACTGTATTGCCTTAAAACATCATGGAAATTCTGCTCAAAGAAAGTGTACTTCCTTTTCCCCGGTTTGTATCATTTTTCCTACACAGAGATAACTGACATGCAAAAGAAAAGTATGCTTCCAAATAAATGTTATATATATTTAATTATATATAAATATGTAATTAAAATATATTAGTTACAACTAGTTAAATAAGTAGTATTTGTTTCTTCTCTGTGCAGTATCTATTTCATGTAAGAAAAAAATCATTTGAATTGAATATTTAAAATAATTCTTGATTACAAAGATTCCAGCATCTTCTAAAGAAACAGCACTGATCTGTTGCAAACAACTGTCAAGTCAAACTCTATTTCAACAGAGTAATCCCGAGACTTTTATTAAAGAAAAAGAACTCATGAAACACTGTAATAAAATAATAATTTATTCAATAGTAAAATTCCTTCTTTAACATTTAACAGCTCTCCTATTCTTTAAGGTTCTTTAGTCCAGTAAAAATTATTCTAATAACAGCTTCAATCTCAAATGTAAATATCTGGGTGAATCATATATATTCAATTTTTCAATAGGTATTTTCAAAATCTCTTTTGGCTAAGAAAAAATTGTTTCATGTCACTTTTAAAAATTATAACAATAGTTTACTTGGTGATAGAATTTAATGGGGCTTACTCCTACCTGTTAATATACGAATTCAATCAAAGTGCCTATTAGACACACTTCCACTGACTGCACCCCCCAAATAAATAATTGAAATATTAATAAAATTCCCACGAGAGTGATACCTTGACAGATATAAGATCCCGCTGTACCCAGTACAGTGAAAACCATATGGTCTGTGTTAAGTGTCTTATCAAATACATAGTATTCATATGCAATTTCTGAGCAACAGAAACAGATTAGGTTTGAATCTGGGTTATATATCAAGTTAACAGGGAAAACAAATGACACTTTCATTTTATAATAATTTTGAAGCATGACTTTACATTGTGTTCCAGCATTTTAAAAATACAATGTAGAAAGTGATTGTGCATATGAATAAGAAAACCCAAAGTATTGACAAAATCCAATGGATCAATACCATATCTAGTGTATTCAAAAGCAGCTATAGATATATATTCAATTTAAATAATGAAGCACTATTTTTAAAAATATTGAATATAACTTTTAAAATGTATCCATTTTGTGAAGACTTACTTTCTACCTTTGGGAATGAAATTATTTACATTTCCTAGGGTTAAAGTATTCTACCATCTTTGCTGTTGGTAATTTTGCTTCTATTTTTCCCATTGAAACAAAATTAGGCAATGTAATGACATTTACTTTAAATTACATAATTATAATTTATATGCCTTCGTTTTCTGCAAATATAGTTCAAATGTAACTATAATGAAAAATACATACAGAAATGCAGCTCTTGACAACATTAAAAAGACAAGCATTGCAGATTAGATTTTTCATATTTCTGGATTTTTCATATTTATAGGCTCTTTATTTTCAAGATCCAGAAGAAAAATCTGCTAGCTTTTGCTGCCACTCTGCTGTTGAAAATGTAGTTGCAAGATCAAGTCTCTAATCTGTTCTCGCTTTCTTCTCACCAGGTGAGGAGGGAACCATTGCTCCAAGTGTACCGGAAACTCAAAATTAGCAATAGGATTCTGATGATTCAAAGAAAAAGGATTCTGTGTTAAGTGTTTTTTTTAATATTGTTTATCTTGCTAGAAATATTTTTGTTACTAGTGTTAATAAAATAAATAAAGAATTCACATAATAACATCCTATCAATGAGTTACAGCCATAAACATAAGCACAAGTCCAAACATAAATTCAATTCAGGCTGGAAACTGGGAGACAGTCCCAAAGGCAGTGGGTAACCTTGGGCTGCCTATCTCTCAACTCTTGGAAGAAAATATAGGCATACCACATCTGAAAAAGCACCAAGAAAACTGCAGGAGTCAACACTGATTCGAAGGCACAAAAATAACTAACTAGTGAACTAAGTTAGCTAAATAAATAAATGTTTGATCGCATTGGAAGATCAGAGGATCTTCTACTACAATATGTAGTATCAGTGGTGAAATTCAATTTTTTTAGTACCAGTTCTGTGGGCGTGGCTTGGTATGCATGGCAGGGGAAGGATACTGCAAAATCTCCATTCCCATCTCACTCTAGGGGAAGGATACTCCAAAATCTGCATTCCATCCAAACTCCTGGGGGAAGGATATTGAAAAATCTCCATTCCCACCCCACTTTGGGACCAGCCAGAGGTGGTATTTTCTGGTTCTCCGAACTGCTCAAAATTTCTCCAGAACATGTCCGAACCTGCTGGATTTCACCCCTGTGTTGTATGAATATTGATTAAACCCCAGAGCTATTTGTTTCTTAAAAGCCTTTTCATGAAATTGAAGATCTGAAAGAGCATTTAATACCTCAACTTGAGCACTCTCAAGATGTGTGAATATCACTTCCCAAATTTCCCACCCAGTCTTGTTGTTATTGGGAGTTCTGGGAATTGAAATCCACACATGTGGATGGGGGCTTGATTGAGAAAGGCCGAGTTAAAATATTTCTAGCCATTAGCCATGCATTGGAAACAATCTCAGGGTTTACCAAGAAAAAATAAATAAAAGGACAAGTACAAAGTGAACTGAAATTATTTGTACCTGAAAAAAACTTTCCACATACTGCAATAGGTATATTCCACAATCACTGTTATTATTTTGTTTGGGGACTCTTGGACAAAAATCTACCATAGTTGATTTGCTGAACTCCCGAGAGGTTTTCCGTTTAGCTTCCCATTCTGCTTCTAGATATCTGAAATTGAAAAAGAAAAATATATTAAGATGTGTTCAAAGTATGTGATCTGCTTTCCAATGCGAGAACTTGAAAAATCAATTGCTGTTTATTTAAGTCTCGATAACAAATGTTAATTTGCATGGTTTGAATTCAAAGCAACCCTCTGTGGATATATGAAAACTAATAATCACTATTAAAGTGATTATTGTACAATTGGTGTAGTATTATGTGAAGAGGAAGTTTTCTACACTTTTCCCCTCAAATATTTCAGCTGCTTTTGACTTGATTTGTATACTGCATAGAAACATACACAGTTAGGCCTCTGACAGAGAAAACTGATGTGTATAAAGATAAAGTATGTTTCTAGCAAGGTGAGAAGTAACTGAGGTTCAGCTGAAACCTACTTTTTGCTCTTTATCTAAGTCCAAGAATCATGTGGAACGATTCAACCACAGTTCAGTTCTTTATTTGCTTACATGTAACAAAAGAATATTGATAGACTAAACCCTTACTGCTTTCAGCCTGCAGATATATCCTGGGAATATATAGGGTTAGATTGTTTGGTATACAAATGGAACAATGCTATTATGGCACCCATAATAAGCGACTAGGCTCTTATTACAGAATTATTTGGGAGAATATGAATTTAAAGCTGATTGCTTAATGCAATAAAAGTAGTACCTGATGAAAGTACAATATTCATGAAAATAAATGGAATGCTTAGTCAATTATTCATCACTAAGCAGAAAGAAAGTTAAGGAGGTATCATGACACTTCACCATTTTAATATATTTATGGCTAAATGTATTAAAAATGCTTCTGGTAACATGCATTTATTTAATTTCATTTACATTTCACCATTATTATTTTTATAAGTAACTCAGGGTGGCAAATACAGACATTACTCCTGCCTCTTCCTAGATATCAGCTGGTTCATGACATGAAGTGTTTGAATTATATTTCATTAATATTAGAAAGACTACCATGTTTTCCCAAAAATAAGACGCTGTCTTAATTTTTTTTTGAACCCTGAAATAAGTGCGTGGCCTTATTACCATGCACTCAAAAGCCCAATTGGGCTTATTATCAGGGGATGTCTTATTTTGGGGAAAACAGGGTATATGAGGCAGTATGGATGTAAGGAGTGCATCAGACGGGAAAGTCGCCGCTGACTTGGAAAGACAGGAAGAAGGTGCTCAGAATTTGAACTTGGAAATTAGAATAGTTAAAGGATATATACTGTATATTTATTGTTTCCTAAGTTTCTGCATGATTTACAGTATATAAATTCCTTGAACCTTGTTGGGGATGTAAAGTAGAAATAGTTGAGGCATGAAGCAGTGGTGGGTTTCTACCAGTTCGCCCTGATTCAGGCAAACCGGTAGTGGTGGTGGCTGGAGGCTCCGCCCACCTGCCCAGACATCATCATGGACGCTCTGCGCATGTGCAGAAGATTCTGTACATGTGCAAAAGCAACATGAGTGAGCGTGCATGCTCCTGGTTCCAAACTGGTAGTGAAGGTAAGAAGTATGGTATGAAGCCTTTATACTCTAATTACATGGAAGTGAATTTTTTTATAAATCAGGGTTCCCCAACCCTTGGGCCACAGCCCATTACTGGGCCTTGAGCCTTTTGGAACCGGGCAGCAAAAGTAGGGAGTGAGCTTCCACATGCATGCATGTTCTCACTTGCTCCACTAGCAAGGGAGTACATGTGCGTGCACTCGATTTGTGTGAGTGGTGGGCACAACTGCCCACCATGCACACATAACCATCCCCTTCTCCCTCACGCTAGTCCGCAAAGCCGAAAAGGTATAAATACCTTTATACTGAATTTTGGCATAAATTAAATTAGGTGAACTAAATGGTTGGAATGGAAAATCATATGTTGTTAAATAAAGAGTTAGTCTAAATGAATTTGCACTGAATGCACAAGGAAGCAACTTATACGAATGAAGTATGTTAAATTAATTTAGTCTCAGAAGGTGACTGAACGAGAATTGAATTGTATGAAGGCAGTGAATGAGTTGATAGGAAAGAAGAAAGTCACAATTAGATAGGATTGGCAAAATCCTCAAAAGAGTGGTGAGAAGCAACAGAAAGCCATTTATAAACAGTAAAAGATTTTGGCATTGTAGAGGCAAGGATGTTTTGAAAATTAGGATAGTGCATAGATGCACTATTTTAATTTACTATTCTAGATAAAATAGATGTACTTATATTTCTTTTTAATTGTCTCATGTTTTGAATTTATTAGATACTAGCTGATACCCGTGCTTCGCTATGGTGACTACGGTACTGTACTGTACTCGCTCCCTCCCTCCTTCTTTCTTTCCTATTTCTTAAAAATGAAATCCCTTTC
>JANHFP010004478.1:66526-80242 GCA_032468135.1 Calamaria suluensis | reverse complement strand
ATGGTCTCCTTTTTTTCCCTTCCCTTTGGGAGCGCCCCCCCTCCCCGTCGACAATGTCCTGCTGTGGGTCTTCGTCGATCTGGTCACTTTACATTATTTGTTACTCAGGATATGAATAACAAGCAACCATGTTGCTTTCATAGTCAAGAAAGAAATACCAAAGACATACTGGAATATAATATAGTCAATGACCAAATAATATTAATTAGACATTGTGGTCAATGCTTTAAAATGATGGTTAGAAAGCTGATGAGTTTTACAGTCGTGTTTAATCTAAAACTGGCCAAACATGTGCTTCAGGTGTCTGAAGACCAGAATGCTAATCTTTTCCCAGTTGGAAATTGATTGATTATGTGCCATCAAGTTATTTTTGAACTCCTAGCAACAAAACAGGGAGAAAAGTATAGATGGACTCTATAACCGAAAAAACAGAAATGAAGCAGGAGAATGATTTGTTTATGAAAATCCACTGATTTCTTTATTGCAAATAAAGACTTCAAACAATCCTAATTTTTACATATGAATATTCCAAGATGGAATACGTAGAAATAATTTTAATCATATTATTGGTAAAATAGATTGAAAAGATCATTGCAACAGCAAAAGCATGGCCAGACTATGGAACAGATTACTATGGAACAGAGCTCAGGAAGGAATTGAAAATAATTTTAGACAGCTGTTAGAGTAGAAAAAAAGTGGTATTGTAATCACATCTGTAAACACATCAAAGATTAAATTCTAAAGGCAGTTCCAACCTCAAATTAAAATGCTAAAGGATACAAATGAACCAACAATAAATGAGTCCAAGAAGATCAAACAAAAATAGAATACATACTGAAATTCTGTAGAATAGAGGTATCACAATACAATATATTTTAGAAGATATTCCCTTTATATAAGAACCTCTGTTATTGGTAATTACAGAGGTGGAACATCACATAAATTGATGGAATTCTACAGATATCTTGCATGAAACAGAGGAAGTTTCTATAAAGGATGTAAGCAATTTATGTTAACAAATCTGTAGCTAACAAATTGGAAGAGCTCAGTCTACATGCAATACAAGAAGGAAGAAGAATTATAGAATGTTCTTAATTTCATATGCTAGCAAATTAACATAACTTAAATCCCTGCATGAAAAGGAAGATAGCAGGCATTCAACTCATTTTAGAAAAGGCTGAGGAACAAGAGATGCACAGAATAACAGAACAACAGCATGGATTATTGTTGATGCACACTGGTTAACTGAGAAAGCCAAAGAACACCAAAAAGATGCCACTATGTGCTTCACTGATTATAGAAAGGCCTTTAATTATGTCAATCATTTCAAGCTGTGGAAAGAGAGTGAGAGGAAAATGACAATTCCAGAGCAATCAATTGTTTGAATGGCAAAGCTTTATGCAGGTCATGAAGCTAAAGATCAGGTAGAATTTGTGAAATGGACTGGTCTAGATTGACAAATGAGCAAGACAAGTCTATATACTCTGTATTTGATTCAACCTAAATTCTGCATATACATTTGGGGATGGGAACTGCATTGGAAGAAGATGATCATGATATCAATACTGGTTGAAAAACACAGTTAGTATACAAATTAAAATATATGATATATTCAAAAGCAACATGTGTCCAGACAGCATTCCAAAACTTGCTTTCAAATAATGGATAATTAAATTGGGAGAGTACACCTCCATGTCCAAAATAACTTTCTATCTCAGGAGTAAATATGACATAGAATATGACATAGAATTGAATTCAACTTGAAAACTATTCAACATGTGAATTGTCATTATATTCTAGGATTATAAATTCAGTTAAATCAGAATAGATATTCAACAGCTTGGACAGTATTTAATTTTACTTTATCAATTGTACTGTGCTGACTGTGCTATTGATATTTTCATATTGTATTTTTATATTATAAATTTTAAGAACAACCTGAAATCTTAAAAACAATTTAATTTAATTTAATTTAATTAATTCAGTTAATGAAATGTTGAAATTATGATGCTTGTAAAATTTCTGTTTAATTATTTCATTTGTATTACTTTTTACTTTTTTCCCTATTATTGTGTATATCTTTTCTCTCTCTTTAAAAATAAAAAGGGTTAATAAAAGTATTTTTTTAAAAAAGTCAACATCAACTTTATCAGTCAATAAACCAGTCAACAAAAATTCAAAGGTTACTCCAAACAAAACTTTATAAATCCAGGGGTTTCTCTAGTTCATTTTATTAGTACAGCTAAGCCCACATACAGTTCTATTAATAATAAATGACACCCTGTTGTTTCCTAGTGTTTATTTTTCTTTCTTCATAAAGGCAACAGCATGCAAGAATAATTAATTTATTATATGAATCTTTTTTAAAGCTTATCACTGTCCTGAAATTAAACTAAACCTTTGCAAAGACACCAGCCATTGGTTATGAGTTGCAGCCTATGTCAAATATGAAAAACAGTTATGGTTTCCGTAATGTAATTGCTGTTATGTAAGATTTATGTTAAAATTATTATTGTAATTATTAAAAAGTGCTGATAATTTCGAATGATCACAATGTATTTTGTTACTGTAAGCTTCATAGAATAGCATGATTCAAGCAGCAGAGAAGCTTTTATAATAAAAAAATAAATAAAATATAAACAATATTAAATATTAGAATGGAAAAAGTATTATATTCAACAATTCAATATTTTATACAGTGTCAGGAAACAACATGTTCATGGCATCATCACTAGCATTGAATATTTTCCAGGTGACATTAATTAATTGTTGAGGGACACTCGGATTTGAAGACCTATTAAGATATTTTCCCTATCTGTATCAAGAAGCACAAATGTAACTAGAAGTACCATGGGAAAACAGACGTGCTGGACAGCATCACTCTGGGAGAATTTTGATTGTCAATTCCTATTTTGTTTTGGTGCTTTTGATTTGGAATACTAGTGACAATTGAATTGTCAAAAACAGATTATATGCTTGGGGCATAACTCCAAAAATATTTAAAAACAAAAGAACCCAGGAGGGTTTAAGGGAAAAAAAGGGAACCAGACCAAAGCTTTCAAAGCCACTTCCTGAAGATTAAGAAATCAAATTTGACTATATCTGCAGAGTAGTATTTCTGACATTGACTCTTACAGATTGCTTTGAGCAATATTGTTTGGCCACAGCATCTGTAGGAAAGATAGCAATCTAGTTTCTATTTTC
The DNA here is from genome assembly GCA_032468135.1 of Calamaria suluensis. Lineage (NCBI taxonomy): Eukaryota > Metazoa > Chordata > Lepidosauria > Squamata > Calamariidae > Calamaria > Calamaria suluensis. The sequence continues at coordinate 77,038 of JANHFP010004478.1, read as the reverse complement.
CCATGATAGCAGAAAATAATCACAGGGTGACATGACAAATACCAAATAATTTGTTGATAGTGGATCCATGTAAAATTGGCTCCCTGAATCTCTTTAAGGATCTAGTAATCTAATTATACTAATTCTCTTTTGTCTAGGAAAATGGAATATATTATATTGTATGGAAATATGGTATTTTCCACACAAACTCACTTTTATTAGATAACATTCTCATCACAGATGAGAAATAATAGGCTATTCTTCTACCATAATTTTTTAAATGTTTTGGGGAAAATGTTTAATTTCACTCTATTTCAGGAATTAACTTCCTTCCTTCCTTCCTTCCGTTTTTTTGACTTTCTGTCTTTCTTCTTTCTACATATGGCTGGGCAATGGTGTATTGCAGATTTCTTCCATTTTTTATCCACTAGACACATTAGAACTGTACGTTACTGAATCTCCGGTTACAAGACCTTAGCTGAACATTTTACTAAATTCATTTCTGGAACTCTTCCCCAATCTGAAGCCTTCCGTTCCTAGATATTAAGGATGTAAAGCTGCCCATCAACTTTAACATCAGTTCCCTGTGGAAAGTCAAATGGGTCACTGAACATCCAAACATAGGAATACATATAAATGACACCACAAAAAAAGTGCCAGGCTTTGAACTACCACATGAGCAATGGATTTAACACTGAATAGGTTTTGCATCTCACATGCCATCTCCCTGTATAAACTAGCCATAGCATTCTCTGCTCAGTGTGATCGCAGGATCCCACACATCAAACAGTAGATCACATTGTTATTGGCTAAGGTCCAATATCTGATTTGTTTAATATAAATGATGCTTTAATGATTGGATGGCGTAGACATTAATATTTGAACATAAATCTTTTTGACATTTATACTTTTTCATGTTTTATTAATCTAGATGAAATGTAGATATCTATTTCTGGTCCATGAATGATATATCATACACTAAATTAGATAGGTAGATTCCCTCCCCACTCCTAGGGAAAGGATATTGCAAAATCTCCATTCCCACCCCACTTTGGGGCCAGCCGGTTCTCCAAACTACTCAAAATCTCCACTACCAGTTCTCAAGAACCTATCAGAACTTGCTGGCTTTCACCCCTGGATTGATAGCCTTACAAGGTACACCAGATGGGAAACATGACTTTTTATACTTTATTGTAAAGCTCCTGTTAACAGAATCTTGCAAGCTTGAAAGTATAATGCTCTTGCTGTCATTTTTCCAGTCGGAGATGACTTCGGGAGGATTATCTTCTTGCTCTGTCCACTTTGCAGCTATGGGACCAGTGATGGGTTGCTACAAGTTTGGACCACTTTGTGCAATCCGGTAGCGATGACCGGGTGACATCAGTAAACTGGTTCTCACCGTCCATGAGCTGCCCCCCACGATTTTTACCTTTATTTTCTTTTTTTGATTGCCGTGCCTCTCCTCTCTTAAATGATTGTGAGCATGCACAGAGCACACGTTTGGCATATATGCTGCCATGTGTGCTCTACTGCGCATTCACGGAACACACATTTTATGTGTGTGTTCCAATGCAGAGCACACATTCAGCACACATGCACCAATCATGCACGAAGAGACCAGTAATAAAGGTATTACTTTATGACAGTTCCATGGGCAGCATCTCTTTCCTCATACCATTACATTTAGGAACAAAATGAAAATATTTATTTATTTGGCAAGCATATATATGATAACAGATAAAAGTATAAACATGATTGAATACATGAAAAGGATATGATTAGGACAAGGATGGTAGGCACGCTGGTCCTCTTATGCAGACCTCTTAGGAATCGGGTGAGGTCAACAGTAGACAGTCTAAGGTTATTATAACAGGAATTATATAAATGATATAGAATTAGATATAGTATATAAATGATATAGAATAATATAAATTATATAGAAAAATATAAATGGTTATCAGATGAACTCTCTGGAATGTTAGACACAAGGACCAAATAGTTCTGGCTATCCTATCCTATCTTTATTCAAGGAGTCGGTTAGGCCTTTTTGGATCAGGCCTGGATGAATTTGTATTTGAGAATTGAGAACTCTTTATTGCCTTTATCAACAATGTCTTTTGCATTTCTTGAGCAACCTTTGTCCCTCATTTGATTAACTGCGAATATGTGGATTGAATATTAAGCAGGGAGACCTCTACATTTTCACCTCAAACAAAATCATGAATGAATTTAAGGGCTCTGCCTCAGGCAAAACATCAGAGGAATTTGGAAGGAAGCCAAAAGAGCTCTGAAATCTTGAATAAAAACTATAGGGATTTAGGGATCCTTTTTTTAAAAAAAATAAAGAATGACTAGAGAAATCTGAAGCAAACTTGCAGATTCCCGCTCAGATAAGGCATGCAATTTTTTCTAAAAGAAGCTAAAGGGAGATTCACTCATATAAAATGCCTTAGGTAGCATGTGCCTATTCATACTTAGAACAAAACTTATTCAGTATTTTTATAATTTACTCTTTCTTAGTTGAAGGTTGTAGTGATCTAACTCTTTGGAGAATAAATACCATATAAATAAATAAATAACAATTGATACAATATTATAAATTATTTTGCCATCATTTCCTGGTACGTATGAACTGGGTTTCTTCGCTCACAGATATAACTTTGAATTTAAAATTAACTATAGTCATTAAATGGGAAGTTCAGAGGGTGATGGGAAATTAGACGAAGGGTCTCTAAACCTGTGAAGTTTATGACTTGTGGATATACAACTCCCAGAATTCCTCAGCTAGTCATGCTGACTGGGTAATTCTGGGAGTTGAAATCCACAAGTCTTAAAGTTACCAAATTTGGATCTAGACACTGGCTCTTACCTAGCCTACCTGACAGGTTTGTTTATGAGAATGTAATGGTGGGAGTGTTATAGTGATGGGTTGCTCCTGGTTTGAACCAGTTCGTGTAATCTGGTAGTGATGACTGGATGATGTCAGAGGATCGGTTGTCACCATCTGGGAGCTGGGTCCTCCCACCTCCCCTGGCACATTTTTTATCTTTAGTTTCCTGTTTTTTTCCAGCTGAATTGGTCAATTCCCACGTCTCTCCTTTCCTAAATGACTGTGACCATGCACAGAACACATGTTTGCCATGCATATGCACAAAGCATGGTGGTCGTGACCCTACTGTGCATGTATGGAGTGCACATTTGGCTGCAGGCATGCAAAGCATGCGAAGAAGAAAAGAAGAAAGCCAATAGAAAAGTGGTACCCACCCCTGGAGTGTTATGGTGATAGGAAAATTATGTTACTTTGCCAATGGTGCAGTAGAGCTTCTCATGGACTGCTAATGGATAATTGTGAAATATCCAAAATACTCTAACCCATTGCATAATCAATGCTTTCCTTAAGAACCATCTACTACCCTATTCTATTGTTTTGTCCCGATGCTGCTGCTGAAAGAAAAATAAAGCTTTAGGCTCCAAGTACACAGACTGAGTCTCCTAGCCTAGGAAGCTAGAAAGGGCCTCTTCACCTGGAGGTATTTATTGCCCAAATGCAGCAAATGCCTCTCCCTCTCATAAGCTTTAAATTAAACCTGGGAATTGTTGGAGATGAGAGATATGAATCCTTGTTAAGTGTAGTGCCTGTTAAGACTTTATTTAACTATTAAAATTTCATGTAATTTTAACCTCCCCATAAACGTTTGTCCACACCACCTTTTGACTTTGTTCAAAAGGTAGCATGATCCTTGATTTGCAATAACGCTTCCTAAACTATTCTAAATTATGCCTCCTTTTTGATTTTTTTAAAAAGAAGATATTCCTTCCTCCCCACCTGGACATTCTTTCAATCTGTCCATCCATTTTCATAATGAATAAAAGTAAATATATTGTCCAGATGCCCCTCCTCCCATCAGCTCACTTAGTCCCAGTCTTCTTAATCCTCATGCTCACCAGTTTCCCCACCTCATATCTGCTAATCTCCACAGTGCCTTCCCATTTTCTGTTAATCTGCTCACCATCACCTATCTTCTCTGAACATTAGATTTTCATTTGGAAATCACTATATGGTTTACTGCAGAATACTTTTTTTAGAAAACTTTCACAGCTTCATGATTAATATTTCATGATTCCCTCCCCCATCCTTAGAGGAAGGTAGAATATAAATGCAATATATAAACTATTCTATATGCAAAGTAGAATAGTCATTCACTGCATGAATGTTACAACTTAAATTGAGCTTTAGAATATGCCAACAGAGAGTTGTAGCTGAAGCACTACTGCACTATGAACTAGGAGGTAGCAAGTTCAAATACTATTAAAACAAAGGATTTGGGTTCCTTACTGGTTTTATTGGTTTTGGTTTTAAATTATAGAATAGTAGTAAAGTTATTTTTGTCTCTTCTTTAACTCCATACACCCATATCAGGGGAAGAAGATTACTAGAACTGATTTATTTTATAGATCTAATAAAAAGTGCTCTTTGAAAGCACCACTGCAAAATATTAGTCATTTTTCACACTACAATAAATGCTTTGAAATTGTATCATCTGTCACTATATCATGTTAATTTTAATAGCAAGTTAAAACTTTTATGAATGTTTGTGTGAATGGTAGCTGCTTAGCAGTTACTATTGGAAGTACCAATGGGGCAAAAACACTAGAAGAGACACTGATAATGCTTTATTGTCTTATTCTACTGCTTGCTTGCCAGAAGAACTGAAAGCAGAGTCTGGAGATTGACTTCTAGATAAAGGCATTTTTAAGATCACTTTGATCTTTGTGCTGGAATAAATCAGAGAAAACAAGCTTATGTACTGGAAGTATTTTTTCCTGTTTTTTTATTGATAGCATTTTAAAATGTTTGGATATGTGCATCTACATGTGTCTCACTCTTAGTTTGACAGATTTAGACAGTTAAACAGTTAGACACAGTTAAAAAGGGAATAGGGCCACGCTGTTAACATGAAATCCTTTTCAGCAGTGAAGCTCTCAAGTTCCATTCTTGATGTTCAGAAGGTTTGCACCTTCTCAGTAATGAAAAGGTCGATTTTGGTTGTTGACTTAAATAAATGAATGTCCTACATAAATTCACACTTGTGTTTTCTGGTTTTCATTTGGTAAACGTTGCTACAGAACTGTGATAATTTTCCTCTAGCATTTTACAACTACTTCTAAAATCATTTAAGCATTGTGCTACCATAGCAGTAATGAGGACAGGTTTTAGATTGCTTCAGTGATGAATGGGAAATGACCTATGAGAAGTGCTTAATGGTTGTAATTTGGTGCATTGTAGTCTTTTTTTAGCTCCTGAGAAGTATCATTTAAGTAGGTTGGCAAAATTATCAAATTTAAGTCAATTGAATGGATAATGGAATGTTTTGGACCAATTTATTACAACTGTAAAAACTGGTATGCCTTTCTTTATGATGATATTAAACATATATTTAATTTATTTAACCAACATATATATGAACCCGGTGCCAAAATTCTATACTGTTGTATTAGCCTCTTACTTTTTCCCCCTATTATATATCAATTCAACAATTAATGAATTGGGAAAATTACTTCTCTGTAATACCACATGAAACAATGAATATCTTGCCTCATAGATTAGCACCTGAAAGTCATTCCATCCATAAATATCTACTGTAAGAATCTCCACTCTGTAATTCCTGGATTGGAAAACTGTATTTCAACCATTGTATCCAAGGAAGTAGAGTATGAAGATACAAGGCTGGACAAGGAATGCCCAAGACTAAGATTATTTTCTTTCATATAGCATTAAAATCATATAGAAATTTGCAAAATTAATGACATTAGCATTCACTTTTTTTTAATAGGTACTTCAAGCTTTTCCCTCTCCAGAAGTTGTGAGTGCTCCAGCCCTGGAAGTTTTTAAGAAGATGTTGGAGAACCATTTGTCTGAAGTGGTGTAGGGTTTCCTGCCTGGGCAGGAGGTTGGACTAGAAGACCTTCAAGGTCCCTTCCAACTCTGTTATTCTAAATTCTAAAAAAAATTCTAAAATCAGCATGCAATATTGCAAACTTCATCAACATCTGCCTGTCTTTTTGAACAATCAATGTACGTACAAATACCTTCAGTTTCAGGGTATTTCCTCAAGTCAATAGTGATGTCTGAGGCATAGATTTGTTGAACATATTTCAGAAAAAACTTCCTAACCAATTGGTGCCAGGATTCAGTAAATAACATTGAACATGTCTCTACTGCTATCATGAATTTCTGATTAGCAAAATACTTAAAAGGTTTCATGCTGTCACAGCTGGATATCAAATCAACTGTTCATCTACTGTACGTAGCTGTAACACTTACAGTGCAACAATTTTCTGTTTCCAACTAAATATAGCAGAAGGTAGTGTGCTATTGGTCTTGTATCCAACATGGGACTCCTTCCTATCTCATTGTTTATTGTCATATAAATAATTGTGGCTTTGTTAGCAAGCTTCTGTGAACATTATTGCTGTGAATAATTTGTTTTTAAAAAGTTGATATGATCTGAAAGATGGGGCAACAGACCCATCTGAGCTTCTCCACTAATTATCTGGCTTGCTGGTCTGAACATTCTGTATCTTCCATATGCAAACAAGTAGCGAAAGGGAAAAGAGTGGTCAAGTAACAAATCCTTTGGGATGTTGGGAACTGTGTTTATTTTAATTTTAATTATTTCATAATGTAGGAGGACAGTGATGTTATTAAAGGTGTCATAGGTTACTTAAAATTAAAAGAGTCTTAATTCACTTATTCCACCTGATTCTATGACAATATACAATAGCCTAGACTAGAACCAAATATTGACCATGGGGACATTCTTGAGAAGGCTGCAGAAAAAGAGGAAGAGACTTGTGGTACCTGAAGTGGGGTTGCCCACCTCTTTCAAAATACAAAGTTCTTGCATGTACTTGGAGAAGCAATGTCAAATGTTATATGTTTTACTATTCCTTATTTCTTGGTAGGTCTTTCTCACACTAATATGAAATGAACAGTTTTGGTGATGTTTATGAAATAGAATTGTGACTCTGCTGTTTTAGAGAGCTATAGTAATTAAGGCATCAGGCTAGAACTTGGAACACTGTGAGTTTTAATCCTGCCTTAGGCACAAAGCCAGCTGGGTGACCTTGGGGCAGTCACTGTATCTCAGCCTAAGAAGCAGGCAACGACAAACCATTTCTGAAAAACCTTGCTAAGTAAACTGCAGTTCAGGCAGTCACTGGGAATCAAAACACAGAAGGAGAGAAAAGGATTGGAGAGGAGAGGAGTGGAGGGGAAGGGAAGGGAAAGGAAAAGGAAAGGAAAGGAAAGGTAAGGAAAGGAAAGGAAAGGAAAGGAAAGGGACTAGGCCTAGGGATGTAAATTAAACTTGTTACAGATTCTCTGAAAGTGGATTTATAAGATCCCTCAGATTTGGATTTGATAAGTATCATAGAGGACAACACTAAAAAGTCTACTATCATGTAGCTCTTTTCCAAAATCACAATGTGAAAAAAAAATTTGCTTCTAAGAAATGCATGCAAGGGAATACTTAATTAAAAATAGCTGCTTTAGGAAAAAGTATTTAACGAAGGACAGCTCCGCCTCCAAATATATGTTACTCAGTGGCAAAAATGATAACCAAAAATGGATGCCAAGTTTTTATGATTTTAAATTAAACAAAATACATTAACATTCCTGTTGCTTTCCACTCTTTTTCCACTCCACACTATCCATAACCTTTGGGATTTTATTTATTATTTTTAAATTTAAATGTTCAAACTTCCGCATAAATAGTGTTTCAAATGTAGAACAAAAGCACTTAAATTTAATATGCTACAATTTACAACTGTAATGAAGGTGGCACTAAAATAGTCATTCTTTATAGACAATAGGGGACTTCTGGATCTTTTTTAAAAAATTACTACTTTTGTAGAGTACCACTTACTTGTCTGAAATCTAATAGCTTTTATCACATAGGAATATGCCTTAACATATAATTTATTTCTATATATAAAAAGTAACAATTGTTTAAAAACTTTATTAAAGCACCAATTATCTGCACTGATTTCTTTTAACATTAGGTTAAAAAAATCAGGAATCTAGTAGCATTTCCTTCCCCCATCCCAACAATACATTTTATTAAAAGGCATAAGTTTGCATGAACTGCAGCTTACTTATCAGAGTTGGCAGGAGTGCTTCTAAATTTCAGCTAGTTCTAGCAGCTAAAATGACATTAATTAAAAGTAGAAATAAAGACCAATTTTAAGAGAAACTTTGCAGTCATACTAAATAAAATAAAATGGCAAGTTTACCATAATAGTTAATTTGGAGCATCTAGATCTCTACCTTAATCTGTCCATACGTAAATCAGACCAACCTAAAATACAGTCAAAGACAGTTTGGTTCACATCAAAACTTTGATTAGCTCATATCTATGATACATCCCAAACCTGTTCTTTCTCTCTAGGATAGAATTTTAAGCACAAATAACTATTTGCAAACATAAGAAAGGCATATATATTTAATTCCTTTGAATGTTGCTGATGTATCTGAGGGAGGTAGACAGTTCAAAAATGTCAAAATAAGTAGATAAATAAAATATCAGACACTGTACGTGAAAAATTGCCATAGTTCCCCTTTTTAGTTCTAACCTGAGATCAAGTTCATGGCATGGCATAGCATAGCATAGCATAGCATAGAATAGAACTTCTCTCCAGTGCATAAGCCCTTAGTGTCCATGCAAAACAACAAAATCATAATAACAAATAATAATCAGAATAATGATACTAATAGAGTAAGCAGTGAAACAGATGAGAAGGATAAAAGTAATATAGCCATACTACATAGATTTTATTATAAATTTTAAAGTAATGCATATACTCTAGCCCCAACCCCCTTTACTCCTATTTGAATATTGTTTATAATGTAAATAAAGCTCAGAAGTTTCCCGTGAGTTCTCCTGGTGCCAGAAGTTCTTATTCCACTGGGAATGTTGTGTGAAGTGGTGGGAGGCACTGGGAAGAAGAACAAGATAAAACCCAAGGGAAAAGATTTCACCTAAAATATGCGGAGAAAGTTGAAATGATCTATTCCCATCCATCCATCTCATTATCTGTAATTGCCCCCTAACTAATAGAACTCTGCTTCTTTTTAACTAGCGGTGTGTTTTCATTTTTTCCTCCTTCTCAACAGAAGCAAGGGGAGGTGTCACAGGCACTTTGTGCTTCCTTTTAATCTCTGCTTTTTTAAAAAAAATGGTGTTTGTTTTGCTTTTCAAAGGAAGCAAAAACCACTTTGACAGAAGTACAAGCAAGACAGCACAGAGACACTAGCCATCCAAATTAAATATGATGGTTAACAAAATAATAAAAAACATCATTTACTACACTGATATCCTCCCACAGAGTTTGCTTTTTGTAAATATTTAACATAGCACTTGTTCTTAGTACTTGAGAATTTATTGCAAATGGAAGGTCTTTTGAACTAAGCTTGTAGAACAAAAGGAGATTTTGCAGATTTTGAGCAACCATTATTATTGTTATTGTTATTGTGAAACAAGATAAATCACAGTTGAATGGTACTGCCAGGAGGACTCAACAATCTGAAAGCATGCTTTCTTAGCATTAGTGAGTTTATAAAATTTTATTATCCCAGAATTCCTTCTTAGAATATTTTGTTTCATTTTTACTTAGTATTGTCCTCCAGATTATATTTAGCATACTATCACCAGAGATCAGTGCCACTGCTCATCTTGTTTCAGGACAACTGTGCATCAGTTCCCAAAAGAAGCAAAGAAGGTAAGCGCCTAGTATTTAGAAAGACAGACAGACAGAAATTGATGTATAGTTAATGAATACAACACAGCATCTGTTATCCTTTTAACACAATCAAGTGCAGCACACCAATGCATCTGTTATAGCTGGGGGGGGGAATCTTTTAGCTTTATCATCTGTATTTATAGCAGGAAGGTATGCCAAAAGCATAGAAATGTGGTGCTGCAGTTACATTAAAATACAAAAAGCCATTTCAGGTTTCTTTTTTATTTTATTTATTTTATTTTTTAAGGGAGAGGACTAGTATTGCATAACACCTGTGAATATTTTTAATATAAAATTGTTGGGTTATTTATACCTATGATTGAGAATCTAAAGGTTTGAGGAAGATGTAAGTGTAACTCAGTAACAAATGAACCTTTCTTTTAAAATAGGAACTTTTACAGAGTTGAAAAAAAAAGTATTAATGGAAGAGTATTGGGGTGAAATCCAGCAGGTTCTGACAGGTTCTGGAGCACCAATAGTGGAAATTTTGAATAGTTTGGAGAATTTATTATTTATTTATTTTATTTATTAGATTTATATACCGCCCCTCTCCTCGCGGACTCGGGGCGGTGTACAGCCAGACAAGGTTTTAAAATAGCATATATACAATATTCTTAAAAAACAATTAAATTACTATTAACCTGGCAATTAAAATCTATACAACTATTTAAAATTATTAAAATTAGTATCAAAATATTAAAATATTCCCAATCCCATACTTATTACCCCAGA
>JANHFP010004478.1:11235-25129 GCA_032468135.1 Calamaria suluensis | reverse complement strand
ATGGTTGTCCCAAAGGTGCTTTTTTCAAGAGGCAACTGGATTTTCTTGGTTTCCATAAAGTCCAGTAGCCTTTTGAAAAAGCGCCTTTGGGACAGGAGTCTCTTGCATTGCTTCAGAGTGGCCAAGCTACATGATTGCTCACTAAGTGGATCCTCCTTCCAATTTGTTATAGTTTGCTCTCATGATAATATGGCATAGTAACATGGCACCAATTGTAGAAAGTTAGCAACCACCCCTCTCTTGGAAGAATGAGATATTTTGAGAAATATTAAAAGGGAAGAATATATTACCCTGGATAAGAAATGGAAAAACATGTTTTCTTAGAGGGAGAAATCAGTTCCCATCTTCCTTAGTAGCCCACAACAGATGTCAGCAGTTAAGCAATAGAGAGATAGATAGCTATATTCATAGGCAAAAATTCCCTGCAAAGTCTGAACAAAGACAGAATGGGGTTAGCCCTCACTCAAGATGTTAATTTGTTAATTTGTCTCTTTAGCTCAGCATTTTGTAGCTCAAATATGCCCACCCACTTTCTGAAGATCTTAAATGACCTCTCTGCTAAAAAGTTTTACTTTATGAACAAGTATTGACTGTATTTTAACTATTATACCATGTTTTCCCCAAAATAAGACATCCCCTGAAAATAAGCCCAATCGGGCTTTTGAGCACATGGCAATAAGGTCAAGCATTTATTTCAGAGTTCAAACCAATATAAGACAGGGTCTTATTTTTTGGGAAACACGGTAATTCCTTGATGTTCTCTGGAACCCTGCCTGATTTGTAACTTTGGGTTTCACGTATTGCTTAGGAAAAGGAAGGTATTCAGACAGAATGGTTTGGCTTTTCATTACAGCTGTGACTCATTGATCTTCAGTGTGCATTCCCCCATTTCTAATCTAAAGATTGGTATTTAGGGCAGCTTTTTGCAAGCAAAGCAGCTTTTTGTATTTTTGTACAGGTAATCCTTGACTTACAACAGTTCATTTAGTGACCATTCAAAGTTACAATGGAACTGAAAAATTGTGACTTGTGGCTGTTTTTCACACTTATGATCATTGCAGTATCCGCAAGGTCACAAGAAGCCGGGCAAGGCTAAGCACCTCTTGACGTGAAGTGACATCAAGTTGGCCATGCCCACTTAGTCACATGACCACCCAGCCACACCTACCCAGCCAAGCATTAAGGCAGATAACCAGTTGTTAAATTATTTGAAGCCCACCACTGTAGTAATATATTATGTCATGCTATGGATAATTCATAGCAAAAAATAGGAAGCTGACTTAGCTCAAACATCCTATGGCATGAAATAATTTAGTAACATCTATATAGGCAGTAACCAAATGGGATTTCTCCATGTTTGTCAAAGAAAACTTTACAACTTTTAAATCAAATCGGTAACTTTGCACTTTCAAAGCATATGCTCTGTCCCAGATGTCTAAGCCTTTTCCTACATTCAAAATGAAGGAAAGCTGGACATGCTTGTAGATAAAGAAGTGTTTAGTAACAGGAGGAATTATGAGCACAGCATAATTCATAGGGTTGATGTAAAATGTGCTCTGTTGTCCATTGTTCCATTGTATAGATGATTGTATGTGCGCACACATGTTACTTAAGCCCATATGAATTCTTAAGAAATATATATTATTCCTCAAATGATTCCAATAAAAAAGAACTGAACAAACGATGTGATTACTATAAATGTAGTGAACCTTGTTAAAGAATGAACCATTGGTATGCTTCTCTTTTTATACATGATTGTCCTTTAAAATGTAAGCAATTTAATAGAATGGGATATTCCTGAAGACTCTTGTCTTAAAAATTTACAAATATTATGAAAAAAGTGACTTTCAACGCAAATATTTGTGGGCCTACAAATTGAATTAATTAACGGGTCAGTTTTGGAAAGAAATGCGCTGTTCACTAGCAATGGTTGTCACAAGGGGTGGGTTCCACTTACCTTAACTATCAATTTGCAATGAGAGCGTGCACACATGTGCTTCTGCGCATGCGCAGATCACACATGATGACTTTTGGGCAGGTGGGCAGAACCTCCCGTAAATTTTACCACCGGTTCGCAAGAACTGGACTGAATCGGGAGCAACTCACCACTGGTTGTTACCCAACAAAGTCCTCTGTTGCTCCATTTAATAGACCTTTCCTTGGTTGGTCTTTGGGGAAAGATTGAATTATTCTGTAAGATTAAATTTTGAGTGTATTTCAGTGTGATATTTACTAAGCTATAACTGGGTATTTTTCCTAATTGCATTTTTGTTTCAATTCCAAAACAATTCTTGTAAAAAGAACTCCTGAGTTATTTATATGGCTATAGAGATTTAATGCAGTCTACAGCCTTTTAAAAATCTTTGGTTTGAAGTTTTGACTGCATAGAACCCTGTCAGTTAATTAGTTCAGTTTCCAATACTAAGAAAATGAATCACCTCAAATAAACAAACATATTCAATTACATCTTGATTTAAGACAGCAGAAAATGTTTGAGGGAATTTTTCTATTTCCAAGCGTTTGGAAAATATTCCACTGTAGGAAGTAACTAATATGCCATTGCTTTATACAATAGATACCCTTTACCAATATCGTACTCACAGATAATTGAGTATACATCACCATGTGTGATAGCCATTCATAAGGGAAATTTTCTTATCAATCATGCTCATAGACATATATAGAAATATTTGTTTCTTTCACATCTCTTTGTATTATAGTTTCCTCTACAGAAGTAATGAAACAACTCTCAGTCATTATAGCAGGTGTCCACAAGGGGGAACCTTTTGATTATAACACAATTGTAGTGCACCAAATTGACAGAGCTGGAGGCTCACCTGTGAATCCAGATTGCACACATAACCTGATGCTTTATGGTAGCTGAACACTGAGGGTAGTTCTGGAATATTTCCATACCAACCAAGACAATTCCACATACTCACTCCTGCAGAGACATGGATTACTGCTACATTCATTGATGTCTATTTCACAGTGAGAACCTATATACCCTGTGGCATCGAAAACAACAGAAAGAATTTTAAATTATTGCCCTTATTTCTGATTAGGGGTTGAACATTCCAGTCTTGGGCAACTGTATTGTATTTTTTACAGTCACATTTACAACTATTTACACTGAGTTTAAAGCGGTTGTTTGTGGACATAATAGTGTGATTAAAGCAGAAAAAAAATTATTTCAGGCAAAACATTACTATGTACAATTTTGTATGCAATACCTAAGTCTGACCGCAGTTCCTAAGTTTTGCAGTTCCAAGTTGTCCAAACCAAGAATTTCAAGCCTAGTAGCATAGGGAAGTCTATTATGTACAGAAGAGTGCAAAATATTTATTGTAAAATACTTCTGAACCCACTTGATTGTACTAATGTCAGATGTATGGTAGGGATTCCAAACAATTTGACAGTGTACGCTAGTGTACGCTTTATCAGCTCTAGTTAGCAATACAATGTTTCCAGAAAAGAAGCTTCATAGAATTAAGTTTACAACTCAGTGCTTTTTTTTAAGCAACGCTATTACTATGAACGTTGGAGCATAGCGATAAGTATCCAAAGGTCCTTAACAAAGTGAGGGTCGTCTGCTAGAACAATACCACTAACCTATACTTAACATTCTGCTTACATTTACCAATATGTGAGATATTAAATGAAAACTGAAGTTGCCAAATGGCAACTTATTCAGACACATAGTCAAGATCATTTTGCAAAACAACAGAGTCATCTGTAGTATTAAATAATTTTACATCGTCGGCAAAAAGGATGCAATTGCTTTTAACTTGATCACACAAATTGTTGGTATAGAGCAGAGGTTTCAAAATTTGGCAGCTTTAAGACTTGTGGACTTCAACTCCCAGAATTCTGGCTGGCTGAAGAATTCTGGGAGTTGGAGTCCACAAGTCTTAAAGCTGCCAAATTTGGGGACATCTGATGCAGAGCATGAAAAGTGTGGGGCCTAAAATACTGCCTGGTGGAACACTGTGTTAACTGATGCAGGATTAGATAGCGAGTTCCCTGTTTTGACTTTCTGCAATTAGACAAGAAAGCAGCAATCCACTTGTGCATCCAAGGTCCTCTAAGCCATAATAACTTAATTTTAACAGCAGTTTATCATGTACCAAAAGCCTTACGAAAATCAATGTAAATTGCATCTAATTAATTCTCCTTTTTAAAATCCTGTTTTCTTTTGCTAATCTTTTCCAGCAGCACTGAGAAACCTGCATTTCTTTTCTTCTTCTTTTTCTCATTTTACCTCTTTAATAAAATCAATCATTTTCAAGCCCAACTGGGATGGGTCGCTTCAAAGGTAGATTCTTTGTCATCATCTTTAATGCTGAGGTGAAACTTTTTCCATGTTTTACTAGTCATTCAAAGCTGAAATGAAACCGAGAACCCTACTTTCATTTTTTTTCATATTTGTATTTCTAGGCATATTCCTGAATTTGCATCTCATTATCTACAAACATAATCCAACTTCAAGACCAGGCTGAAAGCAAAGCTGCTGCTGAGACTAGCACTATAAAAAAAAAATTCTACCAGAATTCCTCTGAGACAATTTGGGGCTTTCATCTAGTCCAATTTCCATAAAAATATTCATTAAAACAATACACTGCAGTATATAAAATTAAGGTAGGATATATATTCTTCTGTGACAGGGTGGGAGATTATATATGTAGGTCACACTTCAGGAAAAGATTGACAGAAAACTTCTTAATTTAATGCTCATTCAATGAATCCTTTTGAATACAAGGGTTGTACATTTGAGTGCTTTGGGACTAAAAAAATTGAAAAACATGGAGGACCAGATCAGACACTAATGTTTTTCTAAACAAAGTCTTTTAGGATTTAAGAAATAGTTATACACACAACTCTCTAGTACATACATACATGCAAACAATACATGAATGCATTTATGTATGCATGTGTATGTATGTTTGTGTATATATATAAATATATACACACACACACATATACACAAACAGACATAGACATAGACATAGATTCATACATGTATACATGCCTACATACATAGTATACATATACACACACACATGTATGTATATATATATGTGTGTGTGTAATTGTGGATATACTTGGTTGCCCAAATATGGTTGCCCAATTATGGGAGGGAACAACGTAAGCTCCCTTTTTGCCTTTTAGCTCATCTCAAGAGACTATCCAGGCAGAAATTAGCGACAACATTGTGTCATATATATGTTGGTTAATTATTTTCTGCTAATATTTTAAAATTTTAAAATATATGCATTGTGTGTAAAGCATACTTATGGAAATATATTTAAACAGACACATACACACATATATTCATATTAAGATTACTGTTACCCCATCAGCTACCTATGAGGAAGGACTAGAATGGTTTAGTTTTCTGCAACAGTGAAAGTCAAGCTATGATTATTTATTTCATGTTAACTTGACTTTTTCGGAATAGCTATGCTTTGTATTGCATTGTGTGTGTGTGTGTGTGTGTGTGTGTGTGTGTGTGTGTGTGTAATTCCATTGAATTTATGTTGTATTATGGTCTGCCTGATATATCTGTAGTTTTACATGCATAAATATTTGCACGGTTGTAATTAAGTGTGATACAGTTTTTAACTGTTGCAGAAGAAAAACACACTCACACTTACAAGTAGTAGAACTGAAATATGTAATGTCCTTTGTATTGTAGTTGTGTAATACTATTAAAGATAGATGAAATTACACTGAAGGAATTACTTTCTGGAACAGTGGTAAAAGACATCCAATTGAAACATCCTGTTATACACAGAGCAAATACAGAGCAAAATAAAATATTCAAGAGCGCTTTGCTGCATTTTGTGTAGTGCCTGCATTAATTTTTTTGGTCAATTAATGCTCAATATATTCTGTATGAGTTCCACCAGAGGATTTTGGGACGTTGAATGAGTCAAAACCAGGGGTGATATCCAGCAGATTCTGACAGGTTCTGGAGAGCCAGAAGCCAAAATTTTGAGTAGTTTGGAGTACCGGCAAATACCACCTCTGGCTGGGAACGGGGATTTTGCAGTATCTTTCCCGTGGAGTGGGGTGGGAATGGAGATTTTGCAGTATTCTTCCCCTACCATGCCCACCAAGCCACGTCTGCCAAGCCACACCATATCCTCCAAGCCATGTCCACAGAACTGGTAGTAAAAAAAATTGGATTTCACCACTGGTCAAAACCAATCAAGGATAATATTTATAATAGTCAAAATACTGAATGAGTCAAAAGGAACATCTTGCTAGTGTCCATATCTCTCTTCCCAACAGCCTAACAAAGGAGCTAAGATATTATACTAGTTTTATTCATTAAAGATATGCATTGGCCATGGAATTTGAGTGGTGCAGTGGCCTAGAGGTGGAGCTCTTGCCTCAGAATCAGCTGTGAGTTGGATCCTAAGTAGCAGCAGATACTGTGTTTCTCTCTCTGGGCACAGGGAGTAAATATCAGCTGCAAACTCTGCATTGGCAACAGGAATATCAGCTGGCCAGTAAACACTCAGCTCCATTCAGTTGCTCTGACTCCACCCCAGTGCAAGGGATTAAAAGACAAAAAAATATAAGTCGATTCAAAATAAGTTCAAAATTAAAATGGATTAGGATACTCAGAGGAGAAAATAAAGTTATAGTGAAAAGGTATTAAACATTAACAAAACTTGGTGAAGATTAAGCTGCTGATGTTAACGTTGGATATTGAATATTTGCATATTGGAAATTTTTAATATGTTTAGTATAGCATGATTTATTTTCATGCTCTTTTTTCTTTCTTTTTCTTTTCTTTTCTTCTTTCTGTCTATTGTACACTGTATGTTGTATATAGGATATAGAATTACAGTTCAATTACTACTATGTTATGTCAATGTTTGTAGTACTTCTTTCTTCATTTTTGTTTTTTGTGTTTAATAAATTCAATAAAGAATATTTCTTTAAAAAAATAAAAGACACAAAATTATGGCCATGGAACCACTTCCACCATGTTATATTTTTTTATAATCTCCTACCTACCATCTGGATTCCAAAATGGCTCTGCCAAAGAAAATAACAAAACAATTTGGATTTTTGAGAATCCACATATTTCACCTTGAGTAAATGTATAAAGCTGCAGTTTTTTTAATCTGCTAAAACCAGAAACCCTGACCTTGTCACCAGAACCATTACTTCAGTCGACAACTTGATTATCTCTCTCATACAGCAGCATAAATAAAACCTATTGTTTAATATAACCAGAAAAGGGTACCTTATCCCAATGTGATATCTGGTCTCTTCTGATAGGACAATGCACTGGTTTACATTTTGTGGCTTGAATCCCCAATAGGACTCTTCCTTTATTAAAACCATCCTTTCTATTTTGAGGTTCTCCTTATTTATGTAATTAATTAGGTCACACACAAACATCATAGCACACATTTTGGAAAGCTTCCATATTCATTGATAGATGGGTAAACATGGGTTTGGGAATTTGAACTGTAGTAATGTAGCATACAAGTGATACTGTATGTTACAGGTTTAAATATTTCTCAATATGTAAAAAACCAAGTAGAAAATCCTAAGATTACAAACAGTTACAGTTATACCAGCTGCAACTACTGTACTAGAATTCATTTTTCCACAATTCAGCAATCCATTACTGTACATTTGAGTTTTTTTTAAACTTGAAATCTGTATGATGCCTAAGATGAAATCAAGAGTAGCACCATGCTCCAAATTCAAAAGGGGAATTTTTTTCCAAACGTGAAGGTTCCATTGTGTCACATCTTTCAACAAATCATCAGAGAGGCTGCATCTATTCCTGGAGTGATGCAGCTTCTGCTGTGCAATACCAGGAAAAGAAATATTTACCCTCATACTCAGAATCACCTTTTCTTCTTTGAAATGGGATCAGTGCACAGCTCTACTAAAGTTTCTTTTGAGTTGAACTCATGTCCTGTTGATTTCATGGTTGCACTGTCTTCCTGATGGCTGAATGGAAGTGGTTGTCCTATTATCTCCTTTCAGAACAGTTGTTGGCTACTGAGTCTAAACTACAGTGCTGACATTTCTTAATCCAGTCCCCAATGGTTTTCAAGTTCAGTGAAGTTGAGATAGTTGTTGCATTTATGATTCATGACAGAGTATGCCTTTCCCTATTGATGATTCCAATTTCATGACTGTAGCCTAAACTCAATCTCTCCCCCACCCTGTTGTTAGACCCAATTGCCTCTTGTCTCATGCAAAAGTTTCAGAGTTTTATTTATTAAGTAACTCAAAAGAATGTTTCCTCTGTTACACAGAGGTGAGATTCAAACATTTTAGCAATTGGTTCTCTGCCTGGTTGCTGGGTGGGCATGGCCTACTCAGCCTCCTGCACAACAGCGTGTGGGGGGACCCTACCAAAAGCTCAGGAGGCTTTTCTCAAGCCTCCAGGAAGGCAAAAATGGCCTCCCCCAGGCTCCAGGGGTCAGAAACAGGCATGTTTCTGGACTTCTGGAAGGCTCATTTTTTGCAATCCCAGAGCCTCTGTGCAGCTGCTGCATTTACCTGGTATCTAAAACAGGCTGTGTGGAAACGTCTGGGAGGGGAAGGGTAGAGTGGCCGGGGCCAGCCACTCCTTGCAACTACCGGTTCAGTGAACCAGATGTAAAATTAGCATCTGGTTCATCTGAACCAGTCGGAACCGGCTGAATCCCATCCCTGGTTACATGTTATACACATATTACATATTCAACTGATATTCATTGTAACATTGATAACATTGCAAATGTGATGAAATAATACATGTTCAAACTGAAAGAGACTTGATGAACTAAACTGTTGGGTCTAAATTATAGATCTTAAATAAATAAAATGGATCTTAAATTCTAAATTGTTGAAATAAGAATACAGTTAGTTTGGGGTTTGGTTTGGTTTATGGCTATACAGATGTCCTTCACTTACAACCACAATTGAGCCCAAAATTTCTACTCCTAAGTGAGACATTTGTTAACTAAGTTTTACCTCATTTAAGGACCTTTCTTGTGACAATTGTTAAGTGAATCACTGCAGTTGTTAAGTCCTTCTTGATTTTGCTTGTCAGAAGGTTGCAAAAGGTGATCCCACGACCCCAGGACATGGCCACCATAAATATGAGTCAGTTGTCTAGCATCTGAATTTTGATCACATAGCTATGGGGATGCAGCAACAGTTGTAAGTATGAAAAATGGTTGTAAGTCACTCTGTCCAGTGCTGTTATAATTTTGAAAGTTCCTTAAAGGAACTGTTGTAAATTGAGGACTATCTATTTTCTAATTCATCCAAATTTTAGTTGCTATTAGAGAAACAATGTCCAGTCACAAAATCCACATGTTTATCTACATGACCTACAGGTGTTTTCAGAAAGATAGGTGAAACAAAAAAAACACTTGGCATCTGCTTTAAACAAGTCATACAATACGTGAGAGGACATACCCATTGATAGAATCTATGCACCCCCCCCATTGATGCATGCTTGACTTGCACATTCATCATTGTTGATGGCATAGTGATCACTGAGGAAGCCAAGTGGGCAGAAACAATAATAGCCACCTAGAGTATCATGACAGGCTCCATCATTCAGACAAGGCTCTGACAAACATTCATTGATTTCTACTTCACAGTTGATACCTGCAGTAAATGTTGAAGTTGAAGACATGTCAAAAGTGCCTGTTCTGAAAATAGATGGCAATTTATAATTTTATACAATGGTGTGAAACTCTTTTGGTTCCCAGTTTTTACAATGATTATTCTTTTTTTTCATATCTGGGGAAGAGGCAGAAACCTAGATTTTAATGAGGACAAAAAGCAGAGTTCTCATTTTCTAACGTTGTTGTCTAACACTGTTGTCTATAGAATCCGGTCACTGACTTACTTCCTTGGAGACAGCTTCAAAATATAACAATATTTTATCCAATGAATGTTATCTGCTAAGGTTCCCCAATGATTTTGCTACAGATGTCAGATTGTTTGTATGATGCAACAAGCTATATGAATCTAAAAAAATATTAAAGACTAAAGTAGTTGTATTTGACAAGAAAAATGGAGTGAATAATTGCAAGTTACACATACATTGTGGAAAACTAGAGAAAGTATATGAGTTTTATACCTTGATAGAATGCTTACTAAAGATGAAAAATTTTAAGACATACAAGCACTAATAGAAAAGCAGTATTATATGATTTCTTGCAAGAAATTAATATTTATCAAATGAAGCAACAATTGCTATGTATAATAATGTTCTTCAGCTGACTTTGTTATATGCAAGTGAGAGTTGAGTATGCCAGGAAAAATTTAATAAGGTGGGAGTGGGATACTTAACAAGTGTACTGTATGTGATAAAACTAGATGTGATGAGGCTAGGACTGAGTAAATGTTGCATTAATGTGGACTAAGAACAGAAGTGAGGGATGGAAGAAATGCATTGAGATGGTTTGGTGAGAGAGAGAATTAATTTTGACTGGCAAAACAAACAAATGTAGGAAGAGTGACCTTATTGAGATGGAAAAGCAAAGTTAGTGAAATCGTGAAAAACAGGCAAAGAAGTTTAAAAAAAATAGCAGGCAATTCACGATGTGATATGAATGAAGTGGAAGCAAGGATTTTTGTTGCAAAGAAAATAATGAAGAAGCATTGTGAAAATATTTACTGCAAATTACTTTTAGCAATGTTTCCTTTTCTTATCTAATGCCTTGATTTCTTTTTCTATTTCTTCTTTTCTGATTCTGCATAATACTGCTTACCCTAAAAGGGAGTAATGTGCATATGTGTATGTATGTGTTTAATCTTCATTCCCCCCCCCCAAGAGCAAGTTGTTTTATCTACTCATCATTGAAATCTTTTTTTCGTAACAAACAATCCAAGTCTTTAAATTCAAACTGTTGAAAATAACCAAAGAGGCCACTTGGCTTTGACCATTATTCTCCATATAAATTGCCTGACATGCAATTTAAGATAAAGGTAAAGGTAAAGGTTTCCCTCACACATATGTGCTAGTCGTTTCCGACTCTAGGGGGCGGTGCTCATCTCCATTTCAAAGCCGAAGAGCCAACGCTGTCCAAAGACATCTCCATGGTCATGTGGCCGGCATGACTAAACGCCAAAGGCACATGGAACGCTATTATCTTCCCACCAAAGGTGGTCCCTATTTTTTCTAATTGCATTTTTATGTGCTTTCAAAACTGCTAGGTTGGCAGAAGCTGGGACAAGGAATGGGAGCTCACCCCATTACGTGGCACTAGGGGATTCGAACCACTGAACTGCTGACCTTCCAATCAACATTTTCAGCTGTCTTAGCCCCCTGAGCCACCACATCCCTAAAGTCTCAAGTTATCTAGTTACTATTTTCATATTCTGTTGAGCACATCAAACATCATATTTATCTTGTGATCTTAATCTCCTGGGTGACAGCCTCTCCAGGTCCAGGTCCCCAGGCCTCCTCCCTTCCCCCTTTCTTTTGGTCTTGCTAAAATTTTTGTCTTTAAGAGATACATTTTTGACAGGAATAAAACTAATATATGGCTTTTGGTGGCCTTGACCCTTTTCTTAGACCTGAATTTGATTTTCTTTGCTGTGTCTTAAGTGCTTCTTCAAACTATTCTCCTCTCTTAGAAGCCCAGTTTTTCAGAAAAAGTGTTAAGAGTACTCAGAAAGATACTTGTCTTCACCCCATCCCCTAAGGCAGTACCTGTAGAAGCAGCAGAGAATATCAAGCCTCTTGTTTTCACGCCTGTGAAGATCCAGACTCAGAATGGCAGGAAAAATGAACAGCACCATGGCAAAGTTAAAAACAACCACTACTGCAGCCTGCAATAAACAAACAGATTTCTCTTTTAAAAAAAGGAAAGTTCTCATTGAAGATGCCAAGCTCTTGATAATAGAATCTTTTATAAATACGAGAATTGATTCTTCTAACACTAGTTGCCTTTATGTGAATGTATCATTCTGCTTTCTAGAAGAGGCCACAGATGCTAAGGGACAGCTGTGCATGACTTTATGCATCTCATTTGCTCTGCTGCATAAGAGTTTTTTTCAGAAATAGGCAGTCTGAGGGGCACACTATGAAATAGAAGGGGGTATTCTACTATCCACTGTAGTTCCATTCACATGGAAAACTGCTGCCATCAGCAATAGCATATAGATGCAGCATAAAGATTTGGCGCTGACGTAAAAGCAGGGAAAAGGAGCAGGGGATTTCACTTGTAGGTGACTTCTAAGGTCCTTTTCAACTTTAGGATACTATGATTCTATGAAAGCTGTTAGCGGAGGAGCTTACCTGTAGAGAGAAGGCACGCAACGCAGGGATAGGCACAAGGGCAGCCATGAAGAAGGCAATCATGTTATTGACAGATGTGAGCGCCACACTGGTGCCACTGCGCCGTAGGCATTCGCCAGTCCGTTCCTGGGTAAGAAATGCAAAAATGAGCAACGCAAACTCAGCACGGATGGACAATAAAGCCCGAGGGTACAACTGACAGTACACAGGATCTCAAAATCTAGACAGTTATACTCACCTTGACAGGGACATGCTGACTAGTCTCTGTGAAGGCGTGTGCTAGCAAGAACATGTCATCCACGCCAATGCCAAGTGCCAGGAAGGGCAGCACCTGTACAGGTCAGGATGGAAGTGTAGCAAAAGGGACATGATCAGAACCTACCCAACCTTTGCAAAATTAGACATAGATCCTAGTCTATGCAGGAAAGGGAATGGCTGGAAGTAAGACACTGGGAATCTTGATAAATGCTTAGTTGAGCTTTTGGTCTTAGGGATTAAAAGATGATAATATTTTCTCTCCTTGCCTTGAAGATTAGAACAGAGGTTCCATAGGCATTGCTTATAGCCCTAGCTCTACATTTCCTCATACCACTTTCTGAATGTGAAAGCAGTAGCCAAAAGGCTGTAGGCTTTTGAGAGCTGAAAGCAGTAGGGGAATAATTCTGGAGCCCCAAGTTTGAAATACTCTCTACAACTCAACATATTCATAATACCATGCTAGGATAACGGGCTAAATCCAACCCAATGTTTAATGTTGAAAAATCTTAACAGACTGAATAGCAATAGCGCTGAGACTTATATACTGCTTCATAGTGCTTTCACACCCCTCTCTAAATGGTTTACAGAGTCAGTAAATTGCCCCCAACAATCTGGGTCCTCATTTTACCGACTGCAGAAGGATGGAAGGCTGAGTCACCCTTAAGCCAGTATAACTGATGTGGCAGAAGAGGAAAAATAGGAACAATGTTGAATGAAAGGGTCACATTTTTTAAAAAAATAATAATCAGAAAATCTGGACCTCTCAAACAGGGGTAGCGTACCTGAGTGGTGGCTGCATTGAACGAAATGCCAAGCAAGGAGCAAAGTCCAAGCCCTGCGGCTACTGAAAGGGCAACGAGGAGGACCCCAGCCAGGCCCACAGCACCCTGGGATTTGGAGCAGTCCCACCGCAGCAGGGTGACGCATGCGTACGCTAGCTGCAAGGAGACAAAAATGGAAATTGTCAGGGTAAGAATAAGAATGGGAGAAGCATTCGTTGTCCATAATTATAGTGGAATAAATAAGGAGGGAAAGATGGAAAAGAAGCTGCCATACGCACCATTAGCAGGTAGCCCCCAGCCACACGGATGGCACTCACATCTGAAAAGGACTTCATGATATCACTGAGTGTGGTGGTAGAGAAGGCATGAATAGTCTGAGAATAATTTGAAGGCAGAGATTCCTGGGCCACCTGGAAAGAGGCGAAATTGGTAAGACGGGGCAAGAAAAACATCTAAAGAGACACTTATATAATAAAACAATCTTTCTCACAGAAATGCCTAGCATGCTCCTAGGGCAGCGATGGCTAACCTGCACGTGCATGCTCCCCCCTCACATGCGTGCGCCCAC
>JANHFP010004473.1:0-18341 GCA_032468135.1 Calamaria suluensis | reverse complement strand
GGGAGGGAGGGAGGGAGGGAGGAAGGGATAGCAATCCCACTTGCCTTATTTAATTAATACAATTGAATTTAATTGTATTTTTTTTCTGATGCTGATGCTCTGTCCTGACCTTACCATAGGTGTATATATTTCAAAATTCAAATTTAGTCACTTAGATAAGCCACTTGGGTGAGATGTGTTCCATAGAGATGTAATAAATAAATGAACAGACAAATGAATGAGTGAATAAATGAATAAACAAAAACACACACACACACACACACACATTCACTGGAAAAAGAGGGGGGGAAGAATCGTACCCTCTTGATATGTACTTTTACTTGGCGAACCACAGGTTTAAAGCAATTAAATCTATATATACAATTTAACAGCTACAGTTATAACACAGACTCCAGAAATTAAAGAATGATAAATAATTTGTATTGTTACTCAGTATGGTGTTCATGCCTGAACCTGCTTGCTAAGTCAAACTCATATACTAAGTTGGCACAACGCACTAGCTTAAAACTGTGACTGGCCAAATTTGTAGGTTAGTGACTGTGTTCCCTTAACCACATATTGTGCAGGCACAGCCACAGAATTGGTGGGAGGATTAAAGCAAGGAAAGCCACGTATGCCCTCTTGAGCTGCTTGAAGGAAAGGCAGAAAACCCCAATGTAATAAAGAAACGAGCCACAAATTTCCTCTTAAACTTCTTAGGCACTCTATCTAATGAGTCTGACAGGATATTCTAGGCTTAGAAATAAAGAGTGTCTCTTCCCACAATTTCGAGCACTTAATTCATCCGTGCAGAATTCTCTACCACAACGTGTGGCGTTTCTTTCGGGGGGGGGGGGGGCGGCGGCGCAGCTATTAAAAAAACATTAGGCAAATTCATCACAAAGAATTGGTCCAATCTCCACAGCTCTTAAGTGTGATTCAATAGCGGGAAACCAAGGAGGGACAAGTCTTCTTGACCTGGCACGCTCCCACCCCACAAACATAGGAGATTGGACAAATCGGGGTCCAGCGAGTGAGACTTTTGTCCTGGGCTGAGGGAGCAACCCAGGGGGGAGCCTGGCTGAAGCTTTCTCCGGTGACAAGGAGGGAATTCCGGACAGCCTCATCACTTCTACCGGAAGGCGGGACTGGCACCGCTTCTTCTTCTTCTTCTCGCTCGGGAAGATGAGACAATCACCGTCGCCCGTCCTCATTCCCGCCCTTTTCCACCCCGTCCTCCCTTTCCTATCCAGCGCCGTCCAGTCACGAAAACTTGCTGGCAAGTCGCGCTCAATTGGCAGCCGCCGAAGATGCAACCCCGAGACGGGAAGCGTCCGAAACAAACGCGGTTTGTGTGTGTGTGTGTGAGAGAGAGAGAGAGAGAGAGGAGAGGGTAAGTGGGTGGAGCGCGCGCGCGTGTGCGGTAAATGGCCAGCGCAGGTTTTCTAATTGAAGAAACTTGGCGGGTGCCCCCCTCCTTCCCACCCCCACCCGCTTCGCCCGAGCCGGGACAGCTCCTTCTACGTCTGCGGGGAGGGAGGGGGAGCAGCATAAGAGGAGAGCGCGCGGCGGCAAAGCTGGGGAGTCCGAGGGAACTTCGGCGGCAGCAGCAGCAGCAACAACGAGGGAAGAGCGGCGGCGCTCGCAAGGTAGCCGAGCGGGACGCGGAGACGGCCGTCCACCCGGCTCGCAAATCGAGACGAGCTGACTCGGCGGCGGCGGCGGCGGCCACCTCGCCAACTCCCCGCGAACCTATATAAAGCGAGGCCATGGAGTAGGTGAAGGAGAAGAGACGGCGCCCGCGTCAGCGAGAGAAGACGGGGGAACAAAAACCCCGAGAAGGGGGTGAAAGCCGCCTTCTTCAGCTCAGCTCAGGGGACACCCGCACCGTCTAAGTAAGGGGACTGAAGCCAGCGGAGAGACAGGTATGGCCCTTCCTTCAGCCTCCTAAGGGCGACCGGCTAGAGCCAGCGCCTCAGGCTTGCTTGCTAGGAGTGGCAGCTGCAGTGATAGCGGCCGCTCGCTCCCGGCCAAGTTCTTTACCGGACTCTTCAACAGTTCTTTGGGGCGATGGTTGGCGGCGATGGACGAGTGCGGGCGCGGGGGAATAAGGGAGCCTGTCGGAAGAAGGCTTCCTTCTTGCTAAGCTGCAAGGTCTTCTTCCTTCGATCGGTTCTGCTTCAGAGCCGGCGTCTGCCCAGAGAGACCAAACGCACCTCTTGGGGGGTGGTGTGGTTACATCGTTGTAGATAATTCTGCTCTGTAGGAAATGAAAGCCAGAAATAGAGAGTGGAAGATCTAGCCCGAATCACTTTTTAAGTAGCGTGGGTATCTCTAGGTGAAGCCTGGACAATCCATCCCATGAAAACTGGAGCCCTCCGCGTTGGGTGCTTTCTTTTCTGCAAACCCATTTAGCTTTGGGAATCTAAACGCGGTGAAGCTCAGCCGAGCATCCCAAGCGATGTGGAAGAAGCGACCTCTGAGTAAGGTCGGCCAAATTGACACACTGTGTGGAGGCTGTTAAATTCAGATGTTATGCTTCGAACAGGAAGCATTGGATGGGATCAGCATTGGATGAGCCCAATGGTGTGGAAGTTTTCCTTGAAAGTGTTTTGGAGCATTTTGAACAGGCTTCACTGTAGGACCATATACCATGGGGTACAATGTGTGTAATCGCTTAGTAAACTGATGACCTGTAACAGCATTTGGCAGCCTTCTAGAATCTTACTAGGACTGGAGGCAGATGCAAATCATTCAGAGATACTTTGCTTTGAGAATTTTAATGGAAGCCCAGTGTACAAATTAGAAATAGTTACCCAATGTATTGACTGAAAATAGTGAAAACATCACCAAACCAAGAATAAGAGTAGCAATTCCGTTCTGATTGTTATGTAGGTTTTTAAATTCTTAGCTAAGTTATTATTTGACCAGTGCCTCTGTAACCACCAGCAGAAAATTGTATGTTGTTTTTAATAAATTAACAAGATCATGCCAAACAAAGCTGAATAGGCTGAAAAATTTCCCAGTGACTTAGAAGCCATATATTGGAATCAGGTGACACTAGTATTGATTCCCCCCTCAATTTTTGATTACTCCTTGTTGAAGTTTGTTGTCTGCTCTTAATGTTATTAAGAGGCAGGGTGCATAACACATAAATTTCATTCATATTTTCAGGATCTGCCAAGCAAATGGAGAAATTTTCTTTGCTATAGTTGGCTGTTTTCTAAGATTTTTTTTTTCATTTTTTTTCTTCACCCAGCTGATTTTGTAGGATATCTTCTCTCCTTAAATTTCATTACATTTCTTGATACTTTTGAGTGTGAAGGACAAGGTCAGACTGTTACATGAATGCATCTAGAGGTCTGTCTTCATAGCTAAATAATATTTTAGAACATTTGGAATAAAAAAGGAAGCAGCAACAACTCTGTACTTATAATGAAAAATAATCTATTTGAATCTGTGTCTTTTTGATTTTTTAAAAAACATTTTCTCTCTCTTTTCTTTCAAGGAGTAAGCGTGAAACACATTCTCTTTTCCTGGTTTGTCCCCACAAGTGCAATGTGCAAACTTCTACGGTCTTCAGTGTTGATTGTGCTGATGGCATTGATAATTTCAACAGGACAGTGTAAAGAAAAATCAGAATCTAGTGTGGAGATGAAGGAAAGACAAAACCTCTTAAATCTAATAATGGAGATCATTCAAGAACTGAAAAAATACCATCTAAAAGAGGATGAAGAAAATGGAGTGCAGTACAAACAAGACTACCCACCTCTTAATCAAAAGGAAATGCCTGATTATGGAACTTACTCAGAGAAACAGAAAGTTGGTAAGTCTATTTTGTTGTATTAAATACAGTTTAATATGATGTCTCTTACTAAAAAGAAAAATGTGCTATCACACTGCCAGTTGTCCCTGAAGAGTTCTATAAAGTTTGTATAAAGGTAACCTGATTTTTGCATAGAGGAATGGGTTCAACTGAAGCTAGAGGAAATGATAGTACCAGAACTGATCTGACCAAGTTCTGCCCAATTAAGTGCTTAGCATCAACATGGACTAAAGAGGAGATGACATATTCCATTTGCTAAGGTCTGTTTCCACTTGATTTGGGATGCAGGGACAAAACAGGGTTCAGCCTACCTTGTTGCCCCAAAACCGTATCTGAGTTGGTTGTATTAATTAACTTACTTATATCTAAATCTGATCTATAAAATTGCCCATCTCACAACAACTCCAATTTGAAAATTCTGTGGATGGGTTCATTTAAGAAGCTCTAGCTTCAGAGATGAATATCTGGCAAATATGTTGTACTTTTGGCCTTGTTTGTATCATCTGGTTTGTTTGGTATATCACCATGTATGTTTGGTATATCACCATGTATGGTGTCTAAATATGGAGCCATGAAATATGGACTTCTGGGAAATGAATAAATGTGGATTCATTCAACTAGTACGAATATATGTGGGCTTAATTCTCACTCTGAATACAAATGCTTAGAAAGAATGTGCTTTCTGTGCATTTTATTTTATTTCTCCACCAGCACTGCATTTTCAGTGTACCACACAGCCAGGATTTTGGGATGGCAGGTGAGCTGTTCCATAGGTGATTTGAAGCATTTTTACAGAGACTCCTCATGGACTCCACATTCAATACTACAATCATGATAGAATGTTGAATTATATGGTAGCTGCCATTTCAAGGGCGATTTTAATTATTGCTGGCTAAGGAAGTGAATATGTAGTTTGAGGAGCCTCCATCATTGTCATTTTGACTGTAAAGATCTAGCAAAAAGAGTTCAAAAAAAGGTGGGCCCAGACATGACTTTTTGTAGAGGAAGTAATTCCTTCAATCTTAAGATTTAGAATAATTATGACTCAGCTATAAGTTCATTTTTCTTTAGCAAGTTTCTAGAAAGGGTGGTGATCATCAAATGTGCTTGAAAAAAGTTGAAAATGTGTATCATTTGGCTGACTTCAAGCATGAATTTCCCTGGTTACTGGATCTCTCAACAGTCTTCAGCAACAGGGTATTGCTAGAGCTCAGCTCAACTCAACTGTTGGGTCACAGTCCTGTTTGCAGGGTAACCATCAGAATAGCTGAGATATATTTCTCTTTAGGGTTAAAGCTATTGAGGTGCCGAAGCAGATATTTATAGAGAACATGTTGATAATTCTGAGATCAACTTTCACCAACTTAATCAGGGTAGATCACACTGATACTAGTAAGCTTAGAAGGAATCGCATACTTGGGGCGAGGGGGGCATGAATCATATGCAGCCCTCTAATTTGTTTTATGTGGCCCATATTCTATTGGGAGTCTAAGATGTGCTTAGCAAGGCTAGGATACTAAATAACATGTATATGTGTGCTCTGGATCATAGGGAATGCTCTAGGAGAGGTGTGGCAGCAGTAATGGCCCAGCAAGTCTCCTCGGCACAGTGGATCTTCCAAAAGTAATGAGTCTGTTTGGTTGCTCTATACATTTGATGCTCCAAGAACTCCTGTACTGAGTAGCATCACCTTCTGGAAAATCTTTCCTAATATTGTCTTCAGTAGAGGGTGCCATTTCTGAGATGACACCAGGTGTTTTTTTTCTTTGGTGGGGGGGCAGAATCAGTGAGGAGTAAGGCTTGCCTTTAGAAGATACATTGGGAGACTGTGGCTACCCAAGGAAGAATGGATGAATGAATGAATAAAATCAAATGACATTGATCTTTTTTGGTGGGGGAGGGGGTCTGGATCCCTGCTATGAGGGCTTCTTTGCTGGGCAAAGAATTGGAAGCTCAGTGAACAAGCAAGCTCCCTCTGCTAAGGAAATACATGCATGAATGACTGTTTGAAGTAATGAAATAAAAGAGAATCGAAAGGGAACAAGACAGAAAAATCAAAGCAAAATTTGGGCAACAGCCTTTATCAAATTGGGTTTTCTAGATTATATTATCAATCTGGGAATCAAATCACTTGTTTTATTAAAAAAATAATAATTGCCAGCTAGATAGCTAAAGTGAAGTAGTTGTTTCACTAGTATTACTTCAGAATAAAGTTTTGTTTAAATTTATATTTAATGGCCTATCATTATGCTATTGATTTTCTATTTCCTAAATATTTTTGTATCTTTTGGAAATGTTGCGGCATGAAAAGACTGATGTTGCAGCTCTTGGCTAAGAAATTAGACCACATAGAGCTTTAGTGATTATTTGAAGTTCAGACTCTTGACTTAGAGTCAGTGATAAATTGGATAAGGTCCAATAAGCTGAACCAAATATAATGGTTGTAGATGAGTAATTCAGATCTGAGAGTTAAGACTGCCAACACTCCCACAGATGGATACAGTGGGATCTCTCTTTGATTCTGTCAACTAATAGGACAGGTAGTTCAGTAACAAAGAAATCTTATAACCAAGTTTGTTTGGGCATCTGGTCTAACGTAGTCTAACAATTCCCTAGTAATATCATCATGAGATAAGCATAATGTACCCAGTCAAGGGCTACCACTGGTCAGCATCACATTTAGAACATAGCAGCTCATTTGCTAAGTGGAATCAAATGACATTGATCCTGAAAATGCTGCAGACTGTGAGTTCTTGGATCAACACACGTGTTTCAATTAACTTATAAAGTTCTGAGCAGTTTAACAATCAAAGGTTACAAGATTGCACTAAAGATCAGAGGTTCTGCATGTGGTCAAACCTTTGGGTTTGGCCAGAAAGAGTCTTCTCTGAATACTCATTATTTTGGAAAGCATAGTTAGCCTCAGGTCTTTTTCTATGACTGTTGAAGATATTTCTTCATCCAGGCGTAAGTAGATAACAGCTCCCTATATATCATCTTTTAGAATCCTTTCTTAAAATTAACCATTTAACCATTTTCATCTATTATTTGTCTTGATTTTTATTATTCTATTGAACATTGTGTTTATTCTTTATGGAACTGCTCTGGGTTCATCTAGGAGGAAAAATGATACAGAAATAAAATATCATAACTATTAGTTTGGTGTAGATTATGAAGCATAAAGTTTAAAAAGTTTAAAAGTCCCTAATTCACTGGGTGTTGGGTGCAAAAAACCAGATCCACATGCAGAGATTCCAGAAAGTTTTTATCAGTCTGTGTTTAATATACTATCAGTTGATTACTTATGATAGTGACAGTAATAGGAATTTTCCAACGACTGTTAGAGCTGCTTACAGGCATATTAAATGTATATAGTGTTATAAAATATTTCATTTCTTACAATTCAGATTCTCTACTGTTTATTTATTCTATATTAAGTTCAGCATCCTACAGTCCTACTGGTATTAACAGAAAAATTAAAAAGATAGTAATCTCCCATCAACTAGCACTTATACAACCAGGGCTTTGAGAAAATGGGATTAAAGATGATATGATTCAAGATGATATGATTGACACAAAGTTTGTGCTATTAGAGCAAAATAAGATTTTCTTTTAATATATGTACAGTAATTTATTGCACTAAGTCAACATATAATTGCTTGATTTTGTCTTAGCATGTTGTGGGAGCCCAACTAATTATAATTAAGCCATGGTGGCACAGTGATTAGAATGCAGTATTGCAGGCTACTTCCTCTGCCTGCTGGTTGACTGCAGTTTGGCAGTTTGAATGTCATGAGGCTCAAGTTTTACTCAGCCTTCCATCCTTCTGATGTCAGTAAAATTAGGATCCAGATTGGTGGGGGAAATATGCTGACTCTGTAAACTGCTTAGAAAGGGCTGCAAAGGACTACCAAGCAGTATATAGCAATAGCATATACCACTTATATACCACTTTACATATAGTCTATTTCAAATGGTTCAGTGTAATGTACAAATCAGATCAATGTCTTCTCTACTCACCTGATCCTCCACAGGAGGAATCATAAGACATATATTAGACTAATGTGCTTTTATAAAAGGCTGTCGATAGAAAGTACAATTGTAAGCAATTATAATTCTTTTCCCACATCTTACATTGAAACCAATGAGATTTGAAAGTGATTGCATTTGTTTAAAACCTGCGGAAAATAAATGCTGGTGCTTTGGTATCTCTGAGCAAAATTTCTTCTTAAAGTTTCAACAGAACTGATGAACTAAATTTCATGTTAAAATACTGTCTGGTTTTAAGCCTAAAGAAAACAGTGAATGTGGAACACACTTTAAAAATATTTGACTTCTCAGAAACTAGATACATAAATTTATCTTTTTGCTTCCTCAGATATGCAAAATGTCCAAAAAACTACAAACTCATTACATTGAAAAAAAATATATCAGAATGTCAAATTTAAAGATTTTTCTTAGACTAGTTAATTTTGTATTAGTAATTTGTTGAGGAAAGGGAACTTTTAATGTAGCAAAAAGTACAATCTTGCTATGGGAAAACCAGTTGTACCTATCATAATAGCTATTGTTTGTTGTGATTTTCATCCTAGTATTTCCTAGTTAAATACATACTGTATTTCTT
This sequence comes from Calamaria suluensis, assembly GCA_032468135.1. Classification (NCBI taxonomy): domain Eukaryota; kingdom Metazoa; phylum Chordata; class Lepidosauria; order Squamata; family Calamariidae; genus Calamaria; species Calamaria suluensis. The sequence continues at coordinate 9,912 of JANHFP010004473.1, read as the reverse complement.
TGGAAGAAGTTCTATCAGGGATCAATTAATTAAGGTTGCTTAGTGTTACAGTTTTAATCATTATAGGAAAAAGAAAAATGTATGGATGAAACATGTTTGGTGCTTTTAATAGATGTTTATTTATCCTAGAGCTAACAATGGTTATGTGTATTTGAAAATGCTTATGGAACTCATATGTTCCTCAGTTGGTGAACATTTGGCTCACCTTGACTAAACTCAACTGTGGCTAGAAAGCTTAGCACTATTGGCTAAGGTTAGCACTATTGGCTAAAGAGAAATTGAAAAAAACATATCCCAAAAGAAGGCAATAGCAAACCACTTCAATAATATTATTGATTATTATTACTATTATTATATTATCCATAAAATGACAAAGATGCATTTACCAAAAGTTTGAGATATATATTCTATCATACATTTTACTATTTTTTAAATATACAATTTTAAGACAACTGCAAAATCTGCTTAAGCAACAGATTGAAATTCAGTGTGTAATTTTGCAGAATTTAATTGGACTATAGAGATGCAGACTATCTGTTCTAATGAAAACTTGCCAACTTCTGAAATATTTTTCTGAAGAAACTTAGCTAGAACTACCTTTCAGAATTGCCTTCATCTTGTCAACTGTTGAGAGAAGTACTAAGCATTTAGTGCTGCACTTGCCAGAATTACAGTAAATCAAAATGATAGGATCAATTTAACTGAGTTGGACTATACTTAGATATAAAAGCTAAATTTTGAGAAATGGCTAAACTCCCCATTGGGGATAGATAGATATATAGACAGAAAGATAGATGGATGGATGGATGCATGGATGGATATAGATAGATATATAAAATGTAAGTCACAAAGTGAAATGTCATTTATATATTAATTTATGGTAATATTAATGATCATATGCAATTGTCATCATGACCAAATTGTAAGTAAAAATATTAAATATGACACTGAATCAAAAAGATGGCCATGAAAAGCTAAAGAGGATTTCAGTAAGCTAGTTGCCCATCCTTTGAATAAGCTATGAGAAAGCAAACAGTAACAAAATAGTTTTATGCATTTCCCACTCGCCTCCATATTTTGTTCAACCACATGGTTTCGTTTCTTTCAAAATATAATATTCTCTGACAATGTGTATCAATATTGTCCCATCCTGGATAAAGGTGGTGAGGAACTGAATTACAGAAGGAAATGGCAGCCTAAATACAATATTTAGTAAGACACATTTCTTTTTTTCACTCCTTATTTTGCATCCACATTTCCGCATAAATCTGCATGATAGAAGCATATGATATAAAACTGTTCCTTAAGAAAAAAATATGTTATACTTAGTTCAAAGACGAAAATGAATTTACAAGTTTTACTGTTGCTTCTATTACTCATTTTAGCTTTCAGTTTTTCACTGATGGGCTCTGGAACTACTTAACTAATTAGCGTCAATATACTTCGTTTAAAAGGTGACATTGTGTAAGCAGTGTTGCATAATTTAAGATGAATGGTCTTGGATTTTAAGGATATTACCCACAGCTGCTGAGACTTAAGGTGACAGTCCTTTCTCCCTCTCATGTCAGAGCAGCTTTAGCTAAAACAACCAGAAGGTCCATGACACCTTTGCCAGCAAATCAGCTTCAAGTCAAAATAATATAGATGCACAAGAGAAGCTAGAATTTGAAGGGACCAGAGGAATCCCTTTAGTTTGTAATCCAAAAGCAGAGAGATCACCAGAACAGATTAAACTACATCCAGGATTGCTCAAGCCACTGCATTTTATATACATATAAAAATACATCCATGACTGCTCAGCCCACTGCAATTATAGCTTCTTAGTGCTCTTTAAGGCAATCCCATATACAGCATATTACAGTAGTCCAAATGAGAAGTGGCTAGATAACTATTATCGATGAGCAGGGGGTACTGATCCAGGAAAAGTCACAATTGTTGCCAAGATGAAACTGGGCAAAAGCCTTTTTTGCTAGAGTTGTCCCCCTAAGCCAGAAATGTGAAACTTGTGCTCATGGGCCGGTTATGTCACACGCTGGCCACCTCCACCCCCATTTTAGCAAAGGGGGAAAAAGTTGTGATACTTCATGTGACAACATATTATCCCAAGTTTGACGCCCTTGCCCCTAAGCAAACCTATTAATGTTCAAATTGTGGATCACCTCAGAGTGGCGAAATACTTGTTCAGAATCATTGCATGACAGCATCTCCCTATTCCAATCCCTCTGAGACAGTCCTATTTATTATTTAATTGTATCAATTTAAGTCACTAATATTGTCTCTTATGAAGCATAATTATAGCTGTGAAGCCAAATACTAGTCATATTTACTCAAAATCTTGCTGCTCCTATTAAAGGAGAATATCTTAATTATATAAGACTTTTGTTCCAACTCTATAAATGGAAAATAAGAGAGAAAGATTATACTTTGCTTCTAAAGCAGGGGTGTCAAACTTGTAGCATCATGGAGGCATCAGGTGACGTATCATGACTTTCTCCCCCTTCGCTAAACTGGGTGTGGGAATGGCCAGCGTATGAAGCATCCAGACTGTGGGCCGCAAGTTTGACAGCCTTGTACTAAAACATCATTGCCCTTTCAGACAATTTTGTACTTTTGCCTTGAATTGCACATTCCAGGAAGTTACAGAACCAGAATATAAATACTGACTGTTCTAAAGAACTATCTTTTATTCTCTTTTAACAGAAATATTTCCTAGAGACCTAAGAATGAAAGACAAATTTTTAAACCATTTAACAGGTAAGCCAAATTTCACATCTGAATTATTGCCTTAATTATAATCCTTTTTCTTATGGCACCAATTAAATTAATCTGCTGGTTTTCTTCTTTTCCAGGTCGCCTTTACTTTGGCCCAAAATGCACTAAACACTTTCATAGACTTTATCACCATACAAGAGATTGTACCATACCTGCATGTAAGTTCTATCATCTAAGACCAGACTTATTAATAAATATAGCTTTTTTAAAAATAATCACCCTGTGTAATTAACATGATAACAAGAGTTTGCAGAGTTAAATCCATGAAACAGTGGAGTCCTTCCTTCTAATTCTTCAGGGAAATCTAATGGTTCTAATTTCATAAACAATCATTTAAAACATATTTGTGCAGGCAGCCAATTTGCTCTTCCATTATATGCCAACTCTTTTTGTTTTAGGATTTCAGTACAGAAACCGAATTTCTTATCACATCAGATAACAGAAATTTACAAATTAAACTTGCTTTGTTTTTAAAACACTAATACACCACTGAAAAATCCTGGTACTACTGTTGCTAGAAAAAGCAATTATTCAAAGTATATTTCCCTAAGAAAATGAAACACAACCTACTATTCTGAATTCTGAAAAGGCAGTAAAAGAAATGAAGTACTATTGGGAAACAATTCCAATCCAAATTCTACACTATTAAATGGAAAAAAATATATTTTAGATTATGACAATGACAGTAAAATGATTGGTTACCCTTCGCTGTCAATAGTTTTTCTTTAAGGGATCTGTATACCTGCTTAGATATAAAAATTCAGAATTTGTGCCACTGTATCAAGGAAAATCAAGATGTCCATATTCTTTTCCTTGAAATACAGAGAGATGCTAGCAAAAACTTCATTAGGACTTAGTCATTTAGAGCATAGGTTTTGAACTTGCATAAATGCCTTAACTGCTCATTTTTTTCTTCTAAGATATAAAGAGGCAAAATTTCTGCAAGCAGATTAACTTTTCCTTATTAATTTATCCCTCTATTCACAAATTGACCACTAAATCTCTCACACATTGTGCCAAATCTGTTAATACCTGTTATCAGAATAGCTGAAAAACCAACATTTGTTTGTTCAACTAGTCTAAGTCAAAACCAAGGAACCATATTATGCCTTACTATAATGATCAAATTTATTTAGTCAAATCTAGTCAAAGGCCTCCCAAATAGTCAGCAATTCAACAAAGTATACTATGCTTTCTTCCTGTTTCTTATTTTCCAACAATTTTATCTGAACAAGAAATAAAAAAAATTAAAATAAGCTTGGCAATTTGGAATTAATGACATTGTTAAATTCAAGAAAAACTACCATAGAGTCTGGACAAAGCATGGTACCCTATAGTAATGTTTTTCCATAAAGGATTACTTTTCACAGGATTTAAAACCAATCCTGATTGCTAGAGTGAATTTAAATGATATGTGAGGAACTGAATTACAGAGCTAAGTGGCAGCCGAAATACTATATAGAATTTAGTAAGATACATTTCTTTTTCTCAATTATTGCATCCACATTTCTGCATAAATCTGCATGGGTACAATAAGCATATAATATAAACTGCTCATTAACAAAAACATGCTATTAGTTCATGAGATGAAAATTAATTTACATTGTATGCTATGGCTTCTATTACTTGTTTTAGCTCTCTGTTTTCACTACTATGCTCTGGAACTATTTACCTAATGAACATCAATATACCTCATTTAAAGGTTGACATTGTGCAAGCAATATTGCATAATTTATGATTTAAGAATCACTCTATGAGGGACATGGACAGTTACTAAATATGCTAAATAAATAGAGTTGCTTAATGGGATACAGGGCAATTCACTGAAAGGTTTAAAACTTCCTATATTTATGGCAACATTAAGTCTAAACATATATAAATCTTCCTTTGAGACAGCAGGTTTTATTATGGGAGATGGGTTTTGGTGGACCAAGTGGTATGTTTTAAGATGCCAAAGATTGAGAGCTGCTATGCTAGACTATCTTTACTGTTCTTTTTTTTTGTACAAGTTTCCAGCATCCAAGTCCTCTTTCCTGCTATTACCCTGATAGCAGCTATCTTATTCCATATTAGATTGATAGTGGGATGCTGACGAATGCTTGTCCCATAATTAATGTCAACTTTATTTACTTTCTTCATAGGCATGGCTAGTTATATAAATAATTCACTGCAGAAACATAAAAACTATTTTTCTCATGCAAGTGGAAAGTCTTTTCATGGATATTAGTAAATATCATCTTAGTCTGGTGAATATACGTCCATTCAACAGTGCCCTATGCCAAATCAGTTTTCATAGGATGGCAAACATATACACCATTCTTAAAAATCTAAGAAGCATGTTTAAAATTAGATCCTTAAGCACAGAAATACAAATCTACAATACAGTGCTTCAAGATGAATTAGTTATTTATATTCCCTCATACAAATTGTATTTTAAAAATACAATAACCTAACCCTTCCTATAACAACTTTTTACACTGCTATTTCCTTTTTTTCCCTCCTCCAGATTATAAAAGATGTGCCAGGCTCCTTACTCGGTTGGCAGTAAGTCCAATGTGCACAGAAGGATAAGGTAAGATTATTGAGAGGAAGAATTGCATGCTGCCACTAATTCATGCAATAATTCATAAGCACTGGCAGAATATCCTTTGGACTGAAATATGATTGTTTCAAAAAGCAATGCAAACTCTTTCATTAAGTAAAATATTTACCAGTAATAAAAATATACCTACTAGAAAGCAATACAGTATAGATTCTTAGGCAACAACTGTGAATTATTCATGGTAGTATTCTGTTGATAGTGTATTCGGCATAGCTAATTTTTAGGAATTAAATCAACTGTTTTTTCTATATATACTGGGTACCTTTTTGTTGATATAAGACATTTTTAATATTAGATATGTGTAGAAGCTAGATACACATCTAAACCATTCTTTATATAATGCAGTATGTAAATGTTGCTTTTGTTACACATACAATGAAAGAACATTAAAATCTATTTCCTTATTCAACTGCAATTGTATTTGAATTAATATACCTGCTTAGCAATAGAGTAAAGCAATACAGCAATACCAGGAACTATGGATGTCACCAAGGGAATAACTGGATTATTTTCTCTTTAAATCAATTATTTGGTATAAAATAAATTTAATACCATTCCTTCTATTTCCAATGTTCAAGTTGTTTATGCTGTGCTTCAGAATACTAAACAGGATCACCCTTGTCCAAAATAATATTATTAATAAATTTGGAAAGAAACTGCACAGCAAAAGTGCAAATTGGCAAATGGAACCTGGTATATTCTGCTGTACTTATAACATGGATTATCAAACTTAGATTTTTATATTATGATAGGTTTCTCTCATTTGTCTCAATCCTCATGTTCCAATAGGAACTGGAAACAATCTGAATTATTTAACAGGATTTATTGAACATTAATGTGAAACATCAGGAAAAGTAGAGTTTAATCTTTTGTGTTTTTGTTTTATTTCAGATGTTACTATTATCAAAGGAAAAATATATAAAAGAACCAAGAGAAGTGCCTTGGAAACTGACAGGGAAATTGAACTTAGCATTTTTGTAATATATGGCATTATGAACCAGAGATTTATTTTTGGAAATTGATGGACTACTCATAAATCTTTAAAACTGTGTTTTGTATCCCATCATCACTGTTTACAGATGCATTCTTTTTAGTGAAAGACTACCAAAAGGTTCATTATTTGTTCATGTTTTATGCTTTAAAGTTGCTCTACAACAGTTGTGTTGTACTGCCAAAAAAGTAGCAAGTACCATCTTTTCAAGTATAGACGTGTTTCTGGTTAAGAGACATTACAGCACAGCCAAGGAAACCCGCCTGTGGAGAAAGCAGTATTTGATATCTTTCTTGCTTACGCAACTGAAAATGTTACATTACAAACTTTTCATAAAGCTGTTACAGTGGTGGTCTACTAGACTGCATGCCATAGGCAAAGGATGAACATGTTTTAGGTTGGATTCTGTATCCACTCTAAAGTCACTTCTTCCCAGTACAATAGAAATATACATTCCAGCTAAATGTGCAATATGTACATATTGTAAATTCACAAATATATCTAATAAACTGTTTTGCATATAATTTAGTTCTTTGTGTTTTTTCCTTGCATATTCACGTTTAGAATAAATTATGCTTGTGAAGCAGAGGTATGCAACCTGAGGCCATCCACATGTTGGACTACTATTTCCATAATACTGTACTTATCCAGTGTGTATTCTAGATGGATTTCAAAGCTTACAAGTGAATAAATCTGAAGGATATTAACTGATCTCAGTACTATCATTCTAGCAATACTTCTCAATACTTGAGGTTTGGCAATAAGGACTATGCATTTAAATAGTTCTAGTAAGAATTAATTTTAATGTAACTTGACACTGCAAAGTGATGGCAGTCAATTACCACAGGTATAACTGAGGGTATGTTTCAAATACTAAACTTGACAAATAGCTCTTGCAGAGTGAAATTCTATTGCCTACTCAATCATGCTTTCGTCCTTCTCATCCTACAAGTTAATAAGACCAGTTAACTCTAAATTTGCTTCACCCAGTTCCATTCCAAAATAACACTGCTTTTAAGTTATACAGAATCTTGGAATTGGAAGACAGTGTTTTGTCCACCGATTCCAAACGTTTGCTCAGTTCACATGACACAATCTTAGATATGTGAACTGAGCAAGAGTTTGAAATCAGTGGCCAAAACACTGTCTTCCAATTCCAAGATTCTGTGTAGCTTGAAAGCGGTGTTATCAATTTTGGAATGGAAGTCAGAATTTTATGTGTATGTGCTCAAGATTCTAATAAAAATGTAATAGCAAGATGTCTCTCCTCTGTGGAGTCAATTAATAGGTATTACCATCCATAACGGTTCTTGGTCAAATGCTTTACTGAACTCAAGATATGCTATTTCCATAGTATCCTTGAAAACTACATGATTTTAAAAAAGAATTTAACAGTCCTATTTTGGACAAGACTACATCAGACTACAAACATATCTTCTGTATATTTTTCACAACTGGAATCAGTTTATTTTTAATTAGCTATAAACATTTTATCAGGTTTCCTAATTATTTAGATCTTCTGCCCTTAAAAACACACAAAACATTCACGTAAAATTATAACTGATTTTAAAATAGCCCTAATTTTTCAACTTAAATCAATAGGTAACAGTGTTTTCTGTGTGTGTAAACTCTCAGTGCTGGCATCAATTATCCACAAATTGAGAGAGTTAAAAAAATACCAAAGACCTGGGAAAAATGTAACTTTCAAAATCTGTTCAGAGGAAACATTAGTATTTAAGGATATTTGAGTGGTCTCATGTTTGATTAAATATATCAAAAGAGAAGAATTTTCTCACAATAATCATTAATACCATCAAAATCTGTCCCAATCATTAACTGTACAAAAATGATTATGATCAAATAATTCTAAATTTAAAAAAATTCTACTAATGTTTGCTGGCTATGAAACACAAATGTCAAATTTTTTGAAAAATCCCTTTGTGTTCAATTAACTTACCATATTTTTCAGACTATAAGATGCATCAAAAGTTAGAAAAGGAAAACAAAAAAAAAAGTTCTTGGCCTTCCTTTTTGGGGGCTTTTTTTCAGTCTTTTTCGGTCTGTTTCCTGAACTTTTTTGGCCCATTTTAAGGCTTTTTTCAGCCCATTTTTGAAGCTTTTTCCAGCCAGTTTTCAAGGCTTTTTGCGGCCTATTTTTTAGACTTTTTCAAACCATTTTTGGGGCTTTTTTGGGCATTATTGAGGCTTTTTGTTCCAATTTTTGGGCTCTTTTCAGGCTTTTTTCCACAAAATAAGTCAAAAAAGCCCCCAAAACAGGCCAAAGAAGCCTCAAAAACAGGCTGATAAAAGCCCTGAAAACTGGCCGAAAAAGCCCCCAAAGCAGGCAAAAAAAGCCTTGTAAATGGGCCTGAAAAAGCCCCCCAAACAGGCCATGCGGAGGCCAAAAATGGCTGGTGGGTAGGTGGGGCTTCGGCAATATTCAATCTATAAGATGTACAGACATTTTTGCCCCCTTTTGGAAGACAAAAAAAAATGCTTCATATAGACCAAAAAATACAGTATGTAGAATAAGATAAACCTTGTTCAAATGTATTGTTCCTTGCTAACTACATTTTGCTATTAAAAATCTAGTTAAGGATAATATATAAAACATTCATTTTTAATATCCTTAATATGTGATATAAAAATATAGTCTTATTTTTAAGTGGTAAATCAACAGTTATCATAGAAAGAAAAAACTTTGTAAATGATCAGGACCAGGTTTCATATATCATCTCTTTGCATATATAATTTATAAAATACATTTATAAAGTTACTACCGTAGCTAGATCATAAAATGAAAATTTTACAAAAAGTAAAATAGCTTTTTCACTATTTTATTTGGTCTTCCACATACTAATCACAAGCCTGGAAGTTAAATTATGTCATCTGTAAATTTACTTGAAATAAAACCTGACATTCATGAAAACAAAACAGGTCTCTAGAGTATATTTTAATAGAACTTGAGCAAAGGGTCTTATTAATAGGAATTATGGCTTAAAAATGACAAATCCAGAAGGTGACACGAACAGCAGCACTACAGGCCTATGAGGATTCCTTTTTTGGGAAGGCTTGAAGACACAAAAATTAACTCTAAAAGAGAAGGAGGAGAAATAGTGCTGGTTTGTACTTCCCCATGCAGTGTTTATAAGGACTCTTGGTTAAAAAGGGATTGTCACAACACTGAATAATTACAAAGTGCAGACAAAATATGCTCTGAGTAGAAGATAAAAGTTTTGGCAAAAAATTGCATACAACCTTCTGTAATCTTTTAAACAACTAATTAACCACACAATATTACACTGCATGTACCGACACTAATCAGTAGAAAAGACCCATACAATATTTATATAGAATCACTGATTTACGTCAACATCCTTCAGTATGTGCTTGTTTAATAAGCATATATTTGACAGCTTGCTATTTATTTATTTAATTTATATACCGCCCCTCTCCTTGCGGACTCGGGCCGGTGTACAGCCAATAAATCTAAAATACCATATATACATTATTAAAAAACGATTAAACTCTTACACAATGGCTATAA